>CM060096.1:2183975-2445315 GCA_030522485.1 Stenchaetothrips biformis
CTAGAAGTACACTCCCACGCTGGAGCATGCTTGCCAAATTTACGCCACGTTAGAGCATGCTTGCAAAGCACACGCTAGGTGGTTTACATGCTGAAGGTAGGGGACTTCAGAAGTGAGGTTAAGAGTTTCGAAATTGCTCATATGCAAAATAAGTTTCCACACTTTTAATAGCTTTCATGGCTTTTCTCACTTTGATAAACCATCTCACAAAAAAAGGTTAAGCAAAGTCGCGAAATTCCAAGGGACTTCCTTGAAGGCAACAAATTCCAATGGAGCCCCTTGGATTCACGCAAGGGGACCAGTTTTCAAGGGAACCCTTTTGGAACTTGTGCTAATTCCAAAGGGACTCCCTTGGTTTCGCTCGCTCTAACAATATTTTCTTGGGTTTCAAGGGGACGTTTTCACTGTGTTCGGAGGTGTGCTTCTTTCATATGGAAACACGTGTAGGATTTTCAGTTGACAGTGATCTTAAAAAGTGTACAGTCGCTGATCTGGTCTCTTTGTTATCGAGCGGCAAGATAGTGCTGTGAGGTAGAGCACCTCGCGTGCGGTCACTCCGTGTCGACGTGCTGACTCTGCCTAGCTCCACTGAACTCGGGCAACATCTCCTGCCACAGTTTCCGATGTAGGTGCTTCGCGGTCATCGGCTGAGGGACTAAGTTCCGAGTGTTTTATTGCCTAACTTTGCTCGGCGAAGATTCTACCGTCCACTTTCGGGCAAAGCTGTTGTCACTGCCTGAGCGATGAAAGCATAAAGTCAGGTGGCGACGCTGTACCGAGTGGAATTAACTAACCCAAACTGCTCAACCGACCTTTACCTATTCAAAATATTACACCAGTTACATCTTCCTTACGGCCATTCAATTTTGATCCGCAATATCGGCTCAAAAGTTACATTACTTGGCACATTTAAAAGTTGTACGATTTTAAAATTTTTACACAAATATCGAGAACACTTTCAGTTTCCAAGACAATGAACGTTCAGACCGAAAACGTTAAAAAACGTAATTTTATGGCAACATAAGTAAACCCATGTCACTTATTGTTCCTGTTAAGTGCTCATTTACCCAATTACGTTACAGAACAGTTACAGTCCAATTATACACTGGACGACCGACCATTACTAGATTGAATCCCCCCACGCTTTGCACTCCCAGTTCACCTTCCTACACTGCACGAAAAAAAGGAGATAGAAAAAGAGATAGATAAAAGTACGTCACCTGGACTGGTACCGTTTTGTCACTGGGCCCCATTGTACTTGGTACAATAATCGTTGTACTTTGTACAAAAGTTGTTGTACTTTGAAATCACAACAAAAACTAACCAAAAAATTTGCCAGAATTTGTTCAACATTTGTTGTGGTAATTTCTTGCAGTGCAGCTCGATCCCAGTGAGAACGGTGCCGTTGCCTTGGTCAGGGCTACGCCAAAGTCCGCGGGTGTGTTACGTCCGTAAAATATGGCACTAAACGATGAAACAAATGCCGTTGCGGTGTCACTGTGCAGGTGCACGCGCAATTTTTTCACACAGTGAGATTCACGCGGAACCTGCCGCGACCGGCCTTTCTCCCTCAATGCCCCAGCGTCCGGCGTATCGTGTTCCAATTGCCGAAAAGCTGGTACTAGATAACGGTATCGCACCTGATATGATACGAGTAGTTTCCATAATTAGGGTCACTTTTAAAAGCCATGACATTTCAACAAAAATTTTACGATTTTTTTGTTCTGGGTACTGTATTCAATGGTGTCCCACGACTTATGTCTGAACACACACAAGCTTCAGTTCTTAAGCTGCACTTCAGTACCAAATGCTGCATTTTCCGAAAGGCTGAAAAATGCCTTACGAAAGTATGGGTAAAAGCCACGTGTTTACCCTGCAGTTATGGACTGGACTTTCGAGAAATCGCCGTTTTGTGTTCTTATGTTGACTTAACTATGACGTACGGGCGAATGAGTGTATCTTCGTTAAAATCTTATACAGTAAGGGAGGATGGGGCGATTTGTAACAGATTTTGGAATCTTGGTTCTACGGACATATTGTTTATACAATGGGACTTCGGTATGGGCAGATTGATAGCTCGACCCTTTATCTACCTCAAAACATGACTAAGCAAACTAACACTTGGAAAGCATGCTCCAACGTGGCGTGTACTTGACAAGCATGCGCCAGCGTAGAGTGTACATTCCAGGTTGGCTCACTGTAAATCAAATGGTGATACATCTCACCATCTGAGGGGTGAGACAGAACTGTCTCACCGAAAAAGGGTGATACTCAAGTGTATCACCGTAAAAAGGTCGTACACGAATGTATCACCGAAAAAAGGTCGTACTCAAATGTATCACCGAAAAAGAGTGATACTTCCTCAGGAAAACAAGGGCCCATCCCACTGATGTCTGACCATTTTTCGGTGATACATTTGTGTACGACCTTTTTTTTCGGTGATACATTCGTGTATGACTTTTTTTCGGTGAGACTTTTTGTATCACCGGAAATGGGTGAGACGTCTCACCCTTTGAATTGCAGTGCTCCAGGTGGAGTGTACTTGCAGTGTACTGAAGCATGCTACGAACACACTTGAGTTTGTAGAGTCTGTTACGAATCGTAACAGCCATGAGGCAAGTCGTAACAAGTAGTATACTCACTAGAATTAAAGACAGGAAACCAGCAAACAGGCAATAAGTTCTTTCAGGAAAAAAGAACCAGTCTTTATTAGTTAAAAAACAATAATTGTAACAAGCTAGGGCTCGCCCTTCCGTTTGGGTGTCCCACAATATTTCCAAAATGCCTTTTTTGATGAGTGCCCGGGTGGATCTGAAAGATGACATAAAATAAAGAAGATATGTGTAAAGCGATTGAATTTCGGACAGTTAAGAGTGCCCGCGCGTCGCGGTTGAAGTTTGTGACAGAGTAGGGCGGGACATGGGGTTACAAAAACTATAGCTACAAAGTTACAAAAACCATAGTTACAAAGCCAACCGGTTAGAGTCCTATTTGGCGACTCTGGGGCTCCTGACGCGTCCGCAATTTTGACCACCTCCAGTTTGTCTTCTGGCCCACTGTGCGCCGAGGCAAGGCCCCCGCCATGGGCTCCTCTCCGAACGAGGTCTTGGTGGGGTCACATGTTCAATTCGAGGCCTTTTTAGCGAGTCTTGAGTTCAATACGCGTCTGAACTTTTGGCCTCCTGCGCCGGTTTTCTGGCCCACTACTGTGCGGCGGCCCTGCCAGCCTGCAGGGCGGGCCGCTCCGACAGACACGGGCGTGGACGTGTTGCCCACCCTGCACGACGGCTGCTCTCGGCACGCTTCGCTGTTCATGATCCTACAGTTCCATACCGGGGGCCGTGCCTAGCCACAGGGGTATTTCCCGGCGCACAGTGGGCTAGAAGACAGGGCGGGGCGGAGGCGGTCTAAGTCGGAGACGTGTTAGAAAGTCCAGAGATGCTAAAGAGGACTCGAACATATCTATTCGTGTGGCTCGATGCAGGTCGATGCATGTCGGACTATTTCCTGGGCCTGGGAAAGCCTTTTTGTGTGGACTGGTGCCGTTGCTCGGCTCACTGCAATTCAAAGGGTGAGACGTCTCACCCATTTCCGGTGATACAAAAAGTCTCACCGAAAAAAAGTCATACACGAATGTATCACCGAAAAAAAGGTCGTACACAAATGTATCACCGAAAAATGGTCAGACATCAGTGAGATGGGCCCTTGTTTTCCTGAGGAAGTATCACTCTTTTTCGGTGATACATTTGAGTACGACCTTTTTTCGGTGATACATTCGTGTACGACCTTTTTACGGTGATACACTTGAGTATCACCCTTTTTCGGTGAGACAGTTCTGTCTCACCCCTCAGATGGTGAGATGTATCACCATTTGATTTACAGTGCTGCGTTGGTCGACAGGATATTTGCTCGGAGTTGCTCGAAGTTGCTCGGTGGTTGCTCGGCACTTCCTCGGAACTAGCTCGGTTTTGCTTGAATGTCCATCGATCTTCGCTCAAATTTGCTCGGACCCATAATATGTCTCGGTCGGGAGTGTTATGGAGAGCTTAGGAAGCGCTTTAGACAGCGAAAATGCCATGTTTCTGCCGGTTGATGAGTATGGCCGGACTGGGCGGGGTGTAGGCCGAGGCGGGGTTTGGCCGGAGTTTAACGGGCCCAGGCCGGGTGTTGGCCGGGAGTTCGCCGGGTGTTGGCCAGCTGGCCGGGTGTTGGCCGGGGTCGGGTGCTGGCCAGCTGGCCGGGACTTGGCCTTTGTCAAGGGATTGACTTTTGACCAAAGTTCTTCTCAGGCATTCGAAAAGTATACTTTTCGAACGCTCAATAGAGAGTTCAAATAAACTTATGAGCTGAAACGAGTTTTCGTTACTCAATATTCCAGGCATCTGGGAGGTACCGAGAGCTGGTAATAAACGTATACTCCCTCTTATACGGCTGAGAGGAATTGTCTGTCAATACCCGGCGATGATCAAAAACCGACAGCAACATTTTCAAACATGCCATCTATTTGATTGACAGAATTTGGCGAAATAATTATCAATCTTTGAACTTCAAAATTTCCAAAATGAACCACCAATGGACGCTTTTAAAAGCAACAAAGAAGACAAGATTTTCTGGTTGCACTAACCTTAAAAGTGTACAGTTCCTGATCTGGTCCCTTCCTTATCGAGCGGCAAGATAGTACGGTCAGGTAATGCACTTCAAGGACGGTCACTCCGTTCCGGCGTGCCGCCTGACTCGACTCAACTGCGACAACATCATATCCTGCCACAGTTTTCAAGGTGGGTGCCTCTTTGTCGCCGGCTGACGGATTTACTCCGAGCGTTTTATTAGTGGTCAGCAAAGATTCGACCGTTCAATGTCGGGCAAAGCTCTTGTCACTACCTGGGCCATAAAAGCATAAATTCGGGTGACGACTGTGCACGCACACTAACAGGGAGCGATTAGTGCCTTGGGTGGGGGCGCGAGAAGTTGACTTTACTGAGTTCGCGCAATGTTTTTACCGAGTTGGACTCACGCGGAACGTTGCGACTGGCCCGGAGCGCCTCGATACACCGACCCCTGTTTTGACCGACCCCGACTTTTGTTTCTCCGACCCGACAGAAAAATCCATCTTTCTCCGATCCCACAGAAAAATCCATTTTTGGACCGACCCCGCAGAACGCGAAATTTTGCCGTTTTTATTACACTGACCCCGAATTTGACCAACCCCTTAAAAAAAAATATCATTTTCGGGGAGTAATGGAGAGTGGGGCAGTTAGTGTCAACACGCTGGCTGGAGCGAACCGCAGGGTTTCACAGCCAACACCGTAGTGAAAACAAAAGCTCTCGACACCAGTGCGCGATTGCCGCGAGGCGGTGACGGTCGGTTGAGAAACATGGCGGATGCTGGCGTTGTAAATTAAACCTATCCGGATTTGAGGTAAGTTTTGATATGTTGATCTTGCATTTCCTCTGAATACTTCTTTCTGGAGATGTATTAGTGGCTGGTAATGGTTTTTTTTACATAAACGACCCTTTGTCGAAGACATTTTGACCCGGAGGTAACCTTTCATAAGCGTGGTTAACCTACAGTGGCCTATTCCCGCCGGGTGTCGCTCGGGGCAGTTTGTGTGAGTTTTGGCTGGGCCGAGATAGTGCCACCGTGAAATTTGAAGTAACCTAGGAATACGTTGCTTAAACGGCCGAATCGTGTTGTCATCGTGCTAGATTAATTTTATGCTGTCATTCTTTATCACTCAGAATTTATTCTGTAATTAATAATTGTACACAGTACTAATTAACTTCTTTTTATATATTTCAGGGTTCCAAAAGAGACATCCTAATATTTCCATTAGAGTGCCTGAAGCGTGCAGTGCAGCAAGAGCCATGGCTTTTAATGCTACTACTGTCGCAACTTTCTATGATAAACTAAGTGAAGTGAGAGAGAGGCATGAGTGTTTCAGAGATGGATGAACGCTTATCCTGGTGCTCTTGGCTTGAAATGAAAGCCAATGAAAAGAAGAATTCAAATTCTAAAACTAAAAGGCAAGCTAAAAAGACTAAGAGGGTTTTAGACTTTGAAAGTGAAGATAGTGAAGAGGTAGAAGATGTTAGTGTTCACAGTGATAAAGCAGTGGCGAGTGATTTATCTTTTAGGGAACCAGAGGAAGGAGACTTTTGTGCTGGTGAAATTTAAGACTAGAGAGAAATCTTGTGTTTAAAACGTTAGCAAAATTGAGTGAAAAGGATTCTGAGGATGATTTACAGATCTCTAATTATCGGAAGAGAGTGGGAGATCTATCTGTTAGCTTTAGCCTCCCTCCAAAAGCTGATCTCAAAAGTGTCCACTTAAATGATGTGAAGGTTGTTCTTCCAAAACCAAAGAGTGCTACAACAAGACGGCAGAAAAATCATTTGACATTGACGTGGCGCCTTACAAACTTGCGTAATTTGAAGTGCTTCTTTAAAATGTTTTTTTTTATTATTATTCTTAGTGCTATCATGCCAAAATCTTTTTTCTCACATATACTTTGATATGTGTCTAATAAGTTCCTGTAACAATTTAATATGTTTATTAGGTGTACTGTGATTAGCGCACAACTTAAACGTCTAATATGTGATTCTAGTGTTCCAAGTATATTTATTTTGTAAGTCTAGGAGCAAATATATTTTAATTTTGTTGAAAATTGATAATAATTCAAATTTTGTGTCCATTGCCTGCTTGCAACCCTCTCAGTATCACATTAGAAAACAGAAAAAAAACGTAACTCTCCTAGAAACTCAAGATTTCTATCAAAATTCTTTTTATTTAATTAAAAATATTTGTTTGAGACATGTCAGAATAATCTTACTATTATAAACGTGTCGTTACTTGACGATTCAAAGGTATTCTGAACCAGAAATTCATGATGACACTATCTGCCCCATGACCTGACATTATATGCCCCATCCTGGGGCACTTAGTGTCAAGTGCAGAGGTCCATTCAGGAAGCGTTCCCTCTGGAACCGGTCACTTATTTGTGGTTCTCATGGTTGGTTGGTGTGGATAAAGGTCCACTGGAGGTTTTTCAGCATAAAAAGTCGCAACTTTTCTCATACTGGGCCGTCCAGATCGAAATTCCAAAACACTAACTGCTGAGTGACACTAACTGCCCCACTCTCCCTTACGCAGGGAAACAAGTGAATGTTTTAGATGATTAGAGGTTCAAAAAGCACAAGTAAAATTTGAAGGGAAAATGAAACATGAAAAATTTAGGTTTACTCTGTGGAGGGTTTCTGCGGCTTATCACTTTCCGTTAGAGTAGAATAACAGAGCCGTTATAATTCTGTACACTGTGAGACTCGAATTGACTTTTTATCTTTTGCCAAAGACCTTGACACCTGACTTTATAAAAATTGAAATGTACTTTTCGATTTCGACATGATCTATTGACAATTTAATCTTAAAAAAAGATCCAAACTGTGCATAGCTAACGAGGAAATAGTACAATTTACGTCTGCTCGGGAAACTTTAGAAGCAAGACAAAGAAGAGTGTTGTCAGCGTAAAGTGTTTGATACTCTGGTTAAATTTTTGCGAGAAATATTTCTCATCGTCTTGGGATAAAAATCAATATTCCAATCAAATTTAAGCTTTCTGACAAGAATTCTGACCCTCGCCGCTAGACGGGTGAGATCCCGATTCTATCAGATGAATTTATTTTTCTGACCCCTAAAGAGTGGCTCAGTTTGAGTCTTAAATGCGCCGAAACTCGTCGCACTGTGGCAGAAAGCAAAGGGATAATGTGCGGTAAGCTCAAAACGGCGGTTTTCCGATTTTAGGCTTCATGGAAATGAGTAAATACCCTTCACGCCACCGAAAATGAACAAAATAAATAAAATGTTCGAGTATTGTTCATGTCACTTCACGCCATTTGCCATTGAACGATCATGCAGTGGCATCACACTAAATGTTTATGTAGAATTTTGTACATGGTGATGCATGATTTTAAACCTGCGTGACGTTTTGCACGAAATTGTGCACAAATTTGCATAAATTTATGCATTTTTACGCATAATATTATGCAAATTCCCCGCATGCACAAAATCGTGCAAGTGTCACGTACAAAATTCTACATAAACATTTAGAGTGCAGGACATCCCTTTGCACTGGAAACCTGTCTACTTAGCACGCACTTACAATGTATACTTGCAAGAAAACACTTACAAATGCACTGAGAATGAAAAAGTCGTGATCACGACTAAAATTTTTTATGAGGAATTCTTGATCACCCAAATTTAGGTGAGGAACGCTTCCTCACCCAAATTTAGGTAATAATACTATGTGGCTATAAAGGTAGCTGATACACCCTACCTCACCCAAATTTGGGCGAGAGACCTTTTTCACCCAAATTCGGGTGATAAAGTGTTCCTAGCCCAAAATTGGGTATTGATCAAGACTCTTTCATTCTCAGAGTGCATGCTTAGCGCAGATTAACTCCGTACTATGCACATGCATTCGTCAGTGTGAACTTGCCAAGCATGCATTTGAAAGTGCGTGCTAAGAAGATAGTTGTTTGGAGTGTCACTGTTGATCAACGTTTAAACGAAGTTAACATTCAATGAATAACAGGGGCGTCTCTAGCGACACGTCACCGCAACATAAAACCACAGGGTCTCAATAAAAGGGGCTCAGATGGGGAAAAAAAATTGTCTTTGTAAACCCATTTAATTCAAAAGGAACATTCCACATGACGAGCTTATAAATTATGAAGGGACAGTAGACAACTTGAATGGCAGTGGAAAGTTCCTCCAGCAGACAGTGTCTTGTGCCAGCGAGGGAAATGAAATGCTGCTTTGTCTCGACTAGTGCTCTGAGTACGCCAACGTTGCGACGAAACATGTCGTTGGGGGTGAGAACTGTCCACGAAGTCATTTAACAGCTTCCCCGGACGGACAGCTCGCCACACCTCACCACACCGCACACCACATTGGAGAATCTCACTGGTTTTCAGGGCACCTCCGAAGTCGCCGCGGTCCCGCTCGTGGCTAGAACTCTTGCCATGCAACCTCGTCACACTCAGAGCACTGCACCGTGGCGGCCGGCAGCACGCGCCGCACCGCGGACACCTGTGCAGCGCAGGCTGAGGAGGAGTGGCTGCCGTGCCACCTCCACAGCACGACCCTGGACACGCGGAGGCCGCACTGGCCCAGCAGGGCGTCCAGGTCGTTGCATCCCCTAGGCCACTGCCCGCCCCACGGAGTGCCGACGACGCCCAGCCACAGCTCCTCCAGCGAGGCACTGTGGGCCTGCAGTAGGGAGGCCAGGGTGCGCCGGGGGAGTCCTGACACATGCAGCCACTTGAGGCCGCCTTGTGGCAGGGCGGGCAGCAAGGGGGGCTGTGCGTGCAGGGCACAGTCCCAACACACCAGCTGCATCCGCCGCAGTCCAGGCATGGCGTGCGCAGCCAGAAGGTGCTCCTCGCGGGGATTCACCACGTGAAGCTCCTCCAGCGTCGGGGCGGCACTCTGCAGCACGACCAGGGCCCAGGCAGGGTCACAGTGGCAGCGCACGTTAGTTATCCGCCGCACCTGCAGACAGACGGCGTCAGCGAGGCCAGGTGGGGTGCAGGCCGCGAGGGGCCTCAAGGTGGACGGGAGGACTCACCCCATGCTGCCGCACGGGGGCTAGCGTGGCCGCCTTCTCTTCTTTTCGTTGGTCCGGGGCAGTCACACTGAGACTGTCCAAGTCAAGCTCCTGAATAGGATCTAGCGCTGGAGTCGGAGCAACCACTGCGGGCTGCTGCTGGAATGCGTCCTGTCGGCACAGCAACCCACGCATTAGAATTGTACGTGTTTGGTATTCCCACAAAACTACCATGCAGTTTCTTTGTGCATACGTAGATTTGCACCGACTGAGCATGCGTTTTAAAATGGAAGAATCCGTGCGAAGGTAAGCATGAAATGTGGATTGCCGTGCAGCATAGCACCGTGTGCATGGTTGCGCATGAATTTGTAGCATTTCACGCGTCTGGTCAAATCGGTACGTAGGTACGCACAAACTAAAGTCCTTACGGATACAGGGTTGGTGGGTTCCAATTTTGTTTGTAGAGATGATTTTGTCCGTAATACAAAGGTTTCGGTGTCCGTAACTTACGGAACATTTCTTTGCAACTTACGGACAAGGGGGTATGCACTCGCGTAAAAGTCGGGTCATACTCCACCCGTAATGGAGCGCGTGATGGCAGCCTTATAGGCAAAATTCTTAGACTTTCGCCTCTTCCTGTCACGTTTTTGTTCTGTACCGTGTCGTCAAATGTTTCCTAATTCGGAGAAAAGTTTTGTAATACAAATCAGACTGCTTTGTATTACTAGCAAACAGTTTGGCGATACAAGTGCACCGTATTCTCTAATAATACAGAAGAAAAGTTATGAGACTCGTGAAAACACTTGTTTAGAATTTTTTTTTTTTTTTTTTTTTTTTTTTAAAAAAAGGTCCATTGTACTACATCCTTCTGAGTGAGGGTCACTGGGATTGAGATTGCATACCCCCTCGCTTACGGCCTTCAAAAATTACGAAATACAGTCAAAATCATCTGTACACACTAAATTCCTTTGTACAATTATTGAACCTGGTCTCGCACAATTTTGCGCATGCGTGCTTTCCTCACAAATTTGTAAGCGATTTCGCACAAATTTGTGCGAAAAAGTTCGCATGTTTAAAATTGTGCGAGACCACGTACGAAATTGTACAAAAACATTAGGCGTGTAATACGAACAAGATTGCATCCGTATTACGGCTGCAAAAAACTAGCTGTAACCTCAAAACCCTGTATCCGGAATGACTTAAGTGAGCATTATGGGAAACCCATAGTGGATACGCTGTTATGACAGATGACTACAGAATTTAGTGAGGTACTTTTGCAGACGTGTTTGACTTGATGGACAGCAGATAATGATTAAAGTGTGTGTACGAGTACCTTGTGGATGCGGCCGTGGCGGTGCAGGTGCAGCACGAGCGCGTCGAGCAGGCTCCGGCCGGCGGCGCCCAGGTCGCCCCACCACTCTTTGCCGCCCTTGTGCCGCAGCCCGCACTCCATGCCCTCCAGCAGGCTGGCCGCGTCCTGCAGCTGCTGCAGGCCCTCCGGCTGGCCGGCCTCCAGGTCGCCGCCCTCGTCCACCGCCGCCCGCAGCTCCCTGTCGGCCTGCTGGACCTGCCGCTGCCTGGCCCGCCAGTACTGCAGCAGGTCCTCCACGGCGTCCTTGGCGCTTCCCAGCGTCCGCACCACCTTGGACGTCGCCGCGGCCGCGTCCTCTAGCTGCTGCAGCTGCGGCGCTGCCCGCTCCGAGCGCACCATGCGCAGCGAGCGGAGCACATGGCCGCGGTCCACGCACGACTCCTCGGCGGCTCGGTCACAGTCAAGGCACCAAAACCTGCACGAAGAGGAGGAGCAGCGCCCAGTGTCAGCACTCTACTACGTACCACGTCCATTATTTGCCGAGATAATTCGCAAGTGTAGCGCTCCCCAAGGCGATGGGTCCTACTCAAAAGATCGCAAGTATTGCGTTCTTAAAGTCTACGGGTCCTATTTAAAAGATCTTATCTGGGCGTTGCATAAAAAATCTTTTCTGAAACGCAGGCGAAATCATTTTATTTTGTAAACCTTACAAACTATTTTAGGCTTTAAGAACAAAAGTAGCTTGTTATATTTAGAGCATACATAAGCTTACAAAGAAAATACTTCGTGACTTACGAACTGTGCTACCGTTTAACAAACCAAATAGTTTGCACTTTGTACTTTGTAGTTTGTACATATGCTCAAAATACTTTGTAAGGTTATAAGCGTGTTGGTACAGCTACAAATCAATATGGTTTGTGATAGAAGTTACAGAAACTTGAAGATAAGGGATCGCACACGCTTAAAACCCCAAGAAGTATTTTGAGCATTTGTTACGTGCAAACTATTTAGTTTATTAAACGAAGAAATAATTCGAAAGTGTCGTAGTATTAGCTTTGTAAGCTTATGTATGCTCAAAATACTTTGTTATATGACAAGCAACTTTCCTTTGTCAGGACTGAATAGTTTGTGAGGTTTTGTCAGTGCAGAAACCAAAAGTGGTTGTAGTAATATGTTCCGCTTACTCCCTTTTGTCCCAAGAGACTAAACGTAGTGAAATTCACTTGCGTTTCAGATAAAGGTTCTTAAACGGGAACGCCCAGATAAGATCTTTGGAATAGGACCCTCGACGTGCGAGTCCCAAATAACACCGCACACCCGTACATCTCAGCACACGGTAAGTAACGTTCGGCACATCTTTACAAAGCCACACTCAAAAACTACACGTCCACTTTCTTTTAGTTTTTCCTGTGTGTGTGCAGTTTTGAATCGCCAAACTACGTGGTACGTACTTTACAACTGGAGATGGAGAGTCACTCCGCAGTGAAGACCCCGTTGGCTTATCGGCGACTAAACGGAGGATGGCAAATGTGTCAGGCAAGGAAGAGGCTGGCACCGTGAAGACCTGGGGATCAGACTGTAAGTCACCAAAGGAGCAACACTAGAAAACCGCTCCAAAGACCTGAAAGAGTCCTTCTACTTCTCCGATTTATTTTTAAAAAGCTCTGACACACAACACTTAAGGTGAGGTGTGGGTGAAAATATGGCCAAAGAATGCCCAAATTTGATTTCTTCTGTTTTTGCTTCAAAATCCCTCAATTAAATTGTGCTTTGTTTTCGTTTTTAAGTTTTGTTACATTACTTTGAGTCGCATTGCTACTAAAAAGTGATTTAATGGATGCCTATATCCTGTTCATCGAACTGCATTCGCTTCATTTGCTTGAACATTTCTTTTTCCACTCCAAAAAAAGCTTGCGGATTAATTTTTCAATTATCTTTCCCAAACTCTTTGTCGAAGCACTTTGATGAATAGAGAACAAAGCTATAAACAGATATTTCAAATAAGAGGCCTAGTTCTCTTGTAAAAATTCGAACATCCTAGACAAACGACAAAAGAAGTCAAAAATTGAATTTCTTTTGGAAAATGAAATTACAAACAAAATTTGGTGAATCAAATAACGAATAATACAAAATCTCTCTAAAGGTTTGTTCATTAGGGTTCAAAGAAGCCCCCAACACAAGTTCAGACTTCTATGTCAAAATGAGATGCGCAAGAGATTTTCTACACTGCGACTTAACTAAGCAAAAATAGTCCACTGAGGCTCAGCAAGTGAACGAATTTGAACCAAATTTTGTATGTAACATTGTTTTATGAAGTCAATTGATATCCCAAATTTTTAAAAGCCTGGGGCTATTAATTTTGGATTTAGCATTTTCACCCACACCTCACCTTTAAATGTCGATAAGATTACCATTTATAAGCTTTTTAAGCTGACATGTCACACCAAACTTGTATATTTTGTACACTTATGTACTTCTTTATCTCGTATCCGTCCCAAATGATCAAACTTGGTACAATTTACTTGCGTTTCAGATGAGATTTTTTTTAGGGGAGCGCATAGGCAAGATCTTTTGAATAGGACCCCGCCGCTGGGTGGCGTGCTGCTGGTTACTATTTGACTACTTTTCTTCTTGTCTCCACGACGACTGAAGTCGTTTCAAATCCCAAAAATTGGCAAGCCTGGCCCTGAAACATTCTTCAGCTTGCCAAAATTCGGCATGGCAGGCAGCCAAAGCATGGCCGGAGCGCCAAGCATTGGCAAGCTGATGAAGATTGCCAACTTTTGGCATGCGAAGCAGCTTCCCAGTTTAGTGGCAAGCAAAGGCGCCTTCAGAGTTGCAGTGCAGTAAGCGCCGTCCTGCCTACTCACCTTGCGGCACTGCGGGCAGCTGCGGTCCTGCAGGCCCCCCAGGCAGTGGCTGCAGAGGCTGTGGCCGCACGGCAGGCTCTTGGGCCGCCTCCCGGCCGCGTCGTACTCCTCCATGCACACAGGGCACTCCATGGCCGGCGGGCTGCAACAGCGGAGTTCAAGTTCTAACACGCTGTGGGGAAGCTTAACGCCAGGCCATCACACCTGAAAAACTCGAGGGTGCACTGTGGAAATAAATCTCCACCATTTACGGAAGAGCCTCTGGCAGAGATGTTGAGATGTTTTCAGGTTCATTGAGGCAATGAGTAGTGCACTACCTGCGGCAACATTTTTGCCAAAGGTTACTTCGGTAATTCCAAATTTCCAAAGTGCGATGGAATTGCCCCGTACCGTTAAGGGAGAACCCGCGTGAGAGCATTACAACATTTACGAGCCAGTTTTATCACCAAAAATGTAGGATCCGACAGTAGGCACTGTTTAAAATCAACAGGGATTTACGAAGGCACCTCTGACAAAAATGTCGCCGTTCTAAATTCACAAAGATTTTGGTTCAAGAACGAAGATTATTCATTAATAAACCAAGGACGTCACGGTAATTCACAAAGAATGTTCGTCGATTTACAAACAATCATTGTAAAGCACCGAGAATTTTCATAAATTACCAAGGCTCTACGAGAATAATGAATGCCGGACATTCATATTTACAGGGTTGGATGGAGTTAATTCCTTCACTCTCAGTCTCATATGGACTTTTTTGTCTCTTGCTTTCAGAGTTCTTGAGCAAACGTAAATTGTACTATTTTCTATCGTATTTAAGACAAAATTGTCAACAGATCATGTAGAAATCAAAAAGTACATTGCAATTGACAAAAAGTGAGGTTTTATGGACTAAATACCCCATGTAATGAACAAAAACGTGCAATGCTAAAGAGAAAATAATACGTATTACGTTTGCACAAAAAAACTTTTGGGCAAGAGATAAAAAGTCAATACGAGACTGATTGGCTGAGCGATTAGCGAAGCCAATTACTTCACTAGGGTTGAAAAACTTCTCCTGTCTGTGTGTGTGTGTGTGTGTGTGTGTGTGTGTGTCCGCACTACTCCTCCTAAACGGCTCGGCCGATCTTGCTGAGATTTTGCTAGGTTATTAGGTATGTCCTTGGCTCGCCACACGCCAAAATGCAGCTTTCTATCGCAATCCGTTCAGTCGTACCAACTAAAAAACACTGAAAAAACGGCAGAAAAAGTGCAACTTTTTTGTGACTTTCCAAATTAGAGACATTTTTACATGGTTTCGCATGGTTTGGAAGGTACTGATGACGGAAATGAAATCAAATATGACCCTTGTCAACCATGTAGAGGCTACCTCGACTAGAATATTCCAATATAATATACTTCGACCATTTATCACGTAGTGCACTACTCATTGCCTCAAAGAACCTTGAAACAGCTTGCCAAAGGCAAGCAGGAAGCGCCGCAGGCCAAGGTAGGTGTAACGCCAGGCGTGGATTGTCGAAACTGGCGCAGCATCGCGAAGCCTGTTACACACTAAATTCTTCTGTCCTTTTTTGTACATAGTAATGCACGATTTTGCACGTGCGTTTGTTATGCACAATATTTTACGTTGTTATGCATAAGTTATTCACAACTATGTATAAATTATACGTTGTTAGGCATAATATTATGCAGAAGCTAACGCATGTGCAAAATCGTTCATAACTATGTACAAAAAAGTCCATAAGGATTTAGTGTGTACGACAAGACACGGTCTGGCGTAATCCTACCTTGTAGTGTTATTCCGCTTCCTGGATAACTTGCTCTTCAGACACTGCCAATAGCACTGCACTGCTGCCGCGTGTTGAGGAGCACTCCACCCGCAAAGGGAGCGGCATAACACTTGTCACAGAACCACAAACCACTGGCCTGGAACTTACATAACAATTTTAGATGAAAGTGGCTTCAAACCGGTCACCCCGGGTGCTGCGTGTGCTGAGCTGCTCAGCGGAGCGGTGGGCTGCCGGACACGACGTGCGCACTGCACAACCCTGGCTGGATGCCAGACAGGGTTGCTGACTCCGGCCGCCAGACGGCGGTGCGGTCGCGGCGGTGCGCGGGGTGGGGGGAGCTCGCGCTTCCGCCGTCCGACTTGCAACCCGTTGTAACCGAGCGGCCGAGGCACGACTCATGCTTGTTGGGGTTATCCCATGCCAACCGACTAGGCTTCGAGTCCGACCCGACAAGGTGGCGCGCCGGCGCCCGCCCGGCTAAGATTGGAACAGGGGTTTGCCCGCAGGACGAAAGACAAAGGGAAATCCCCCGGGTTGGGAAAAGGCGGTTTGCTGCACCTCAAGGGCGGGAAGGCGGAACAGAAACCCAAAAGGCGGTACTAATCGCCTAGGCGGTGCGTCTGGCAACATGGGTGCTGGACCCTGACAAAGACAGTGCGCCACCGGAGCGGGCTCCATGCGCCACCGAGGGCCAGCAGGGTGTGAAATTGGCCAAGAAGATCGTGAAGCCATGCACACAGTAAATTGAAGTGGCAGAATCTGGAGTGGTCTGGGAGCCCCAAATTGCAGAAACTGACAAATAAATAGATCCGTGTTGGCTTTGCATCGAAACCGCCAACGGCAAATTGTTTCTGCAAACAAGCGGCGAGATCCGTGCAGGCTTAAAACCTCACGAAGTATTTTGAGCATACATAATACAAACCAATTTACTTTGTTATACGAAGAAATAGTTCGTGAATTACGAAGTATTTTCTTTGTAAGCTTATGTATGCTCAAAATTCTTTGTCATAACAAGCTGCTTTTCTTTGTAAGGCCTTAAATAGTTTGTAAGGTTTTCTCAGTGTGCATTCGCGCCACGGAATCCGGACACACTGCTCTGTTTCTGTCAGTTACGATTCGCTCCACCTCGCGACTTTGAGGCTTCATATTATTGGTACTAAAGGGTGCAGATGCGCGTATGTAAAATATAAATAAGGAGACTTGTCAATGCTAGAAAAAGTATGCACGCGCTTCAAAATATGTAAATATCGTTCTAAATATTAAATGCGTCCAGAGACGCAGTCAGGGTAATACCGCAACCCCGTAGCAGTTTCTGAGAGTCATTTTCAGTTTCTGTGACTACCAAATTCAGATTCATTTACAGGCTGTTTCTGTGCAGAATCGTTACGGATTCTGACATTTCAATTTACTGTGTGCTCAAGCCTACGCTGAAGGGGTTCCGCACTTCTTCGTGATTACGAAAACAAGGCATTAGTTTTCCCAACGGGTTGCACAGTTGAGAGGGCATGAAATGAAATGTGCATTAGGCTTCTTGCCTTTCTTGATAATTATTGTTTTACCCAGTTGAAATATAAGGATTCACCCAAAATCGAAAGGCGGTACACAGGGTCTTAAAGAGGTGGTAAAAAATTACCGCCCTTGAAAAGCGGTACAGACATTACCTCCCTTTTCAAGCGGTAAATTTACCGCCTTTTAAAGCTGTGCCGCCTTAAATGCTCTGTTTGGAAGGCACCTAACGGAGCATTTAAGGCGGTACAGCATTGAAAGGCGGTAAAATTACTAGGGCTGTGCGATAATGAAAATTCGTTATCGAATTTACTAGACTGATTTATCGAAAAGTGATTCGGTTTCGATAACATTATCGAAATATCGAAATGTAGAGAATATCGCACCATCGAATCATCAAAATTATCGAACTATCGAATCATCGAAAAATCGACTGATCGAAAAATCGTCTCAAAACGCCGAAATTTCGAAAAACAACCAACTCTTTCAAACCAAAACGAAAAATCCGTGAAAATGGGTCTTTTGAATCAAATTAATGACACAGAAATATATGTTTAATTCAATATATGTTCGATCAGAGGGGACGAACGTATACAGCCAGGGGCAGATCAAGAATCAGAGCAGTAGTACATCGGTATGGCATACCGACGACATCGAAATTATCGAAGATATCGACATTATCGGATACCGACGATATCGAACTTATCGTCAATTCCGATTTAAATAATAATATCGATACCGAAGTCAGTTTTCAGGCGTTATCGAAGCTTCGATAAAAATAATGATCGAAAATTATCGAATTATCGCACAGCCCTAAAATTTACCGCCTGTAAAGGGTGGCAATATTTGTACCGCCCTCGGAAAGGCGGTAAAAATTGGTTTCCGCCCGTAGCAAAAAAACCGCCCTCGAAAGTGGTAATTTTACCGCCTTTGGGTTTTGGGTGCTATCACCAAAAACATACAAAAAAAAAAAATTAAAAAAAAATAGGAAAATCTTAGCTTTACCATCTGAATGTAAACACTGCTGCCCTGTTTTGGGCTAAATTAAGGGGACTAAGGCAGGCCACTGGGCTAATGCACCCTAAATGTCGTGGTGTTTCGATTGCTGCACTGCGTTTTGTAAACGCCTGCCTCGTTTTTATTATGTCGAAGAACTGCGAAACCCCTGCACCTCGCTCGCGCATGGCTTCCGAGCCGAGTCACCAGAGATCGCCACCGGAGCGCTGAAGTCGCAACGCTGCCGCGCCACAGGTCGCTACCGTGCCGAGGAAGCTTCCGCTCGGAGAGCACGTCACTAACCCGCCCAGGGTTGCCAGATGGAGCGCCAAAGTGGCGCCTGGGAGACCCCAGTGGCGACCCAAGTGGCTTTTTGGCCTCCCGAGTGGCGACTTCGCGGAATCGGTGGCGACCAGTGGCGATTCGGCTCGGCCGGCTGGCCCGGCGGGCCGAGTCGGCTGGCGGATTAGGTTTTAGGGTCTTTTTCGTGCTTCTCGGCCGGCCCGAGTAGGGTTGAAAAACTTCCGAAAAGTCTGATAGTTTCACATCAGAAAACAGAAAAAAACGTACCTTTCCTAAAAAGTCAAGATTTCTATCAAAATTCTTTTTTTGAATTAAAAATATTTGTTTGAGACATGTAAGAATAATCTAACTATTATAAACGTGTGGTTACTTGATGATTCAAAGCTATTCTGAACCAGAAATTCATGGTGACACTATCTGCCCCATGACCTGACACTATGTGCCCCAGTCTGGGGCACTTAGTGTCAAGTGCAGAGGTCTATTCAGGAAGCGTTCCCTCTAGAACCGGTCACTTATTTGTAGTTCTCATGGTTGGCTAGTGTGGATCAAGGTCCACTGGAGGTTTGTCAGCAGAAAAAGTCGCAACTTTTCTCATACTGGGCCGTCCAGATCGAAATTCCAAAAAGTGACACCAACTGTCCCACTCTCCCTTACGCAGGGATACAAGTGAATGTTTTAGATGATTAGAGGTTCCAAAAGCACAAGTAAAATTTGAAGGGAAAATGAAACATGAAAAATGTAGGTTTACTCTGTGGAGGGTTTCTGCGGCTTATCACTTTCCATTCGAATAGAATAACAGAGCCGTTATAATTCTGTACACTGTCAGACTCGAATGGACTTTTTTTCTTTTGCCAAAGACCTTGACACCTGACTTTATAAAAATTGAAATGTACTTTTCGATTTCGACATGATCTATTGACAATTTCATCTTATAAACGATCAAAACTGTGCACAGCTAACGAGGTAATAGTACAATTTACGTCTGCTCGGGAAACTTTATAAGCAAGACAAAGAAGAGTGTTATCAGCGTAAAGTGTTTGATACTCTGGTTAAATTTTTGCGAGAAATATTTCTCATCGTCTTGGGGTAAAGATCAATATTTCCATAAAATTTAAGCTTTCTGACAAGAATACTGATTTACACCGCTAGACGGGTGAGATCCAGATTCTGTCAGATATGAATTTTTTTTCTGACCCTTATCGAGTGGCTCAGTTTGAGTCTTAAATGCGCCGAAACTCGTCGCACTGTGGCAGAAAGCAAAGAGACAATGTGCGGTAAGCTCAAAACTGCGGTTTTCCGATTTTATGCTTCATGGAAATGAGTGAATACCCTTCACGCCACGGAAAATGAACGAAATAAATCAAATGTTCGAGTATTGTACATGTCACTTCACGCCATTTGCCATTGAACGATCATGCAGTGGCAGGACATCCCTTTGAACTGGAAACCTGTCTACTTAGCACGCACTTACAATGTATACTTGCAAGAAAACACTTACAAATGCACTGAGAATGAAATTATTTTTCAAAAATGGTTGAGTTAAGGTCATTTTTGTGGGGTGTGGGAAGGGCAGCACAACATATTAGCCTAATAATTGCAAAATATCACTGCGCGCAGAGCTACTCAGTACCCGCTAAAAGTTTTCCATCCAAATTTTAACCACTTGTTGTACATACACTGCTGTGCTTAGTACCAGGTGATCCAGAAACCCCGTTTGCAGCCGAAGTTATGCAACCCGCTTGACGCTGTGCGGGCGGGCTAGCCTACCCTCTGTTCGGCGGGCGGAGGGCCCGACTAGAGCTGCCGAATTGTGCGACACTCGAGCGGCTGCCGCAGCCTAGCTGCCACACCCCCCTTCCCCTTCCCCTTCCCCCGCCTCTCGCTCACGCCTCTCACAGCACGTTGGTGGCCGGCCGGTGCGATCACATCCGAACCACTCGCTGGCTCTGCCGCCGGCAGTGCTACTACCGCTGCATATGGGCAGCTCTAGTCGGGCCCTCCGCCCGCCGAACAGAGGGTAGGCTAGCCCGCCCGCACAGCGTCAAGCGGGTTGCATAATTTCGGCTGCAAACGGGGTTTCTGGATCACCTGGTACACAGCTGTGGGAACTTACTTGCAAGCACACATCTATAGATGTATGCTTGGCAAGCACACAGCTGTAGGAGCCTGCCATTTAATGGGTGGGATAAAAGTGTGCTTGGCCAAGCATACACCTATGGCTGTGTGCTTGGCCAAGCATGCATCTATAGCTGTTTGCTTGCCAAGCATACATGTATTGATGTGTGCTTGTAAGTACGCTCCCACAGCTGTGTACTAAGCACACATTTGATCTTGAAGTGTACTTGGGCTGTAAAAATGACCCTCTAGCTTTGAGAAATAATATCGGGAAGTATTTGAAGTTTTTGAAAACGTTAGAAAACAAGTTAAAATTTGACATAATAATGTTCTCTGAAAGAGCTTTAAAATGCTTCAATCCCGAAATCCAAGGGTTTTTTTGAACGATCTCACTAGTACTAACACCCGCTAAATTTTCAAGGCGATATCTCAAACCGTTTTCTCAGAATCCTGCGCGCAAGCTCCGAAAATCTACAATTTAGAAAAACGGCCTAAAAGATTGAACGTGCATAACCTAACCTGTATAAATAAATTTATATAAACGACTCTGGAGCCTAAACGATAACGTGTTTCGGCAAAATCTTGTCAGATTCTTGAAGAGGGTTGCCAACAGATAAGATCTGGTTAAACAACGAAAAATCGATTTTTTGAAAATTGATGGCGGTACTGTCCCCTTAAACGAATGCAACGAAGTTAACATTCAATGAATAACAGGGGCGTCTCTAGACACGTCACCGATGAAACACGCACTGCAAC
Source organism: Stenchaetothrips biformis (assembly GCA_030522485.1). Classification (NCBI taxonomy): domain Eukaryota; kingdom Metazoa; phylum Arthropoda; class Insecta; order Thysanoptera; family Thripidae; genus Stenchaetothrips; species Stenchaetothrips biformis. The sequence goes on from CM060096.1 coordinate 2,205,223, forward strand.
ATAAAACCACAGGGTCTCAATAAAAGGGGCTCAGATGGGGGGGAAAAAAAATTGTCTTCGTAAACCCATTTAATTCAAAAGTAACATTCTACATGACGAGCTTATAAATTATGAAGGGACAGTAGACAACTTGAATGGCAGTGGAAAGTTCCTCCAGCAGACAGTGTCTTGTGCCAGCGAGGTGAATGAAATGCTGCTTTGTCTCGACTAGTGCTCTGAGTACGCCAACGTTGCGACGAAACATGTCGTTGGGGGTGAGAACTGTCCACGAAGTCATTTAACAGCTTCCCCGGACGGACAGCTCGCCCCACCTCACCACACCGCACACCACACTGGAGAATCTCACTGGTTTTCAGTGCACCTCCGAAGTCGCCGCGGTCACGCTCGTGGCTAGAACTCTTGCCATACAACCTCGTCACACTCAGAGCACTGCACCGTAGCGGCCGGCAGCACGCGCCGCACCGCGGACACCTGTGCAGGGCAGGCTGAGGAGGAGTGGTTGTCGTGCCACCTCCACAGCACGACCCTGGACACGCGGAGGCCGCACTGGCTCAGCAGGGCGTCCAGGTCGTCGCATCCCCTAGGCCACTGCCCGCCCCCCGGAGTGCCGACGCCCAGCCACAGCTCCTCCAGCGAGGCACTGTGGGCCTGCAGCAGGGAGGCCAGGGTGCGCCGGGGGAGTCCTGACACATGCAGCCACTTGAGGCCGCCTTGTGGCAGGGCGGGCAGCAAGGGGGGCTGTGCGTTCAGGGCACGGTCCCAACACTGCAGCAGCATCCGCCGCAGTCCAGGCATGGCGTGCGCAGCCAGAAGGTGCTCCTCGCGGGTATTCACCACGTGAAGCTCCTCCAGCGTCGGGGCGGCACTCAGCAGCACGGCCAGGGCCCAGGCAGGGTCACAGTGGCAGCGCACGTTGGTCATCCGCCGCACCTGCAGACAGACGGCGTCAGCGAGGCCAGGTGGGGTGCAGGCCGCGAGGGGCCTCAAGGTGGACGGCAGGACTCACCCCATGCTGCCGCAAGGGGGCCAGCGTGGCCGCCTTCTCTTCTTTTCGTTGGCCCGGTTCAGTCACACTGAGACTGTCTAAGTCAAGCTCCTGAATAGGATCTAGCGCTGGAGTCGGAGCAACCACTGCGGGCTGCTGCTGGAATGCGTCCTGTCGGCACACCAACCCACGCATTAGAATTGTACGTGTTTGGTCTTCCCACAAAACTACCATGCAGTTTCTTGTGCATACGTAGATTTGCACCGACTGAGCATGCGTTTTAAAATGCAAGAATCCGTGCGAAGGTAAGCATGAAATGTGGATTGCCGTGCAGCATAGCACCGTGTGCATGGTTGCGCATGAGTTTGTAGCATTTCACGCGTCTGGTCCAATCGGTGCGTAGGTACGCAGGTACGCACAAACTAAAGTCCTTGCGGATACAGGGTTGGTGGGTTCCAATTTTGTTTGTAGAGATGATTTTGTCCGTAATACAAAGGTTTCGGTGTCCGTAACTTACGGAACATTTCTTTGCAACTTACGGACAAGGGGGTATGCACTCGCGTAAAAGTCGGGTCACTCCACCCGTAATGGCTCGCGTGATGGCAGCGTAATAGGCAAAATTCTTAGACTTTCGCCTGTTCCTGTCGCGTATTTGTTCTGTACCGTGTCGTCAAATGATTTCTAATTCGGAGAAAAGTTTTGTAATACAAATCAGACTGCTTTGAATTACTAGCAAACAGTTTGGCGATACAACTGCACCGTATTCTCTAATAATACAGAAGAAAAGTTATGAGACTCGTGAAAACACTTGTTAAGTAAATTTTTTTTTTTTTTTTTTTTTTTTAAAAAAGTCCATTGTACTACATTCTTCTGAGTGAGGGTCACTGGGATTGAGATTGCATACCCCCTCGCTTACGGCCTTCAAAAATTATGAAATACAGTCAAAATCATCTGTACACACTAAATTCCTTTGAACAATTATTAAACCTGGTTTCGCACAATTTTGCGCATGCGTGCTTTCCTCACAAATTTGTACGCGATTTCGCACAAATTTGTGCGAAAAAGTTCGCATGTTTAAAATTGTGCGAGACCACGTACGAAATTGTACAAAAACATTAGGCGTGTAATACGAACAAAATTGTATCCGTATTACGGCTGCACATAACTAGCTGTAACCTCAAAACCCTGTATCCGTAATGACTTAAGTGAGCAAGAAAAAACTACATAGTAATTCTGTGTTCATCTGACATAACAACGTTATGGGAAACCCATAGTGTATACGCTGTTATGTCAGATGACTACAGAATTTAGTGTGGTACTTTTGCAGCCGTGTTTGACTTGATGGACAGCAGATAATGATTACAGTGTGTGTACGAGTACCTTGTGGATGCGGCCGTGGCGGTGCAGGTGCAGCACGAGCGCGTCGAGCAGGCTCCGGCCGGCGGCGCCCAGGTCACTCCACCACTCTTTGCCGCCCTTGTGCCGCAGCCCGCACTCCATGCCCTCCAGCAGGCTGGCCGCGTCCTGCAGCTGCTGCAGGCCCTCCGGCTGGCCGGCCTCCAGGTCGCTGCCCCCGTCCACCGCCGCCCGCAGCTCCCTGTCGGCCTGCTGGACCTGCCGCTGCCTGGCCCGCCAGTCCTGCAGCAGGTCCTCCACGGCGTCCCTGGCGCCCCCCAGCGTCCGCACCACCTTGGACGTCGCCGCGGCCGCGTCCTCTAGCTGCTGCAGCTGCGGCGCTGCCTGCTCCAAGCGCACCTTACGCAGCGAGCTGAGGGAGTGGCCGTCGTCCGCGCACGCCTCCGTGGCGCGTCGGTCGCAGTCGCGGCACCACAGCCTGCACGAAGGGGAGGAGCAGAGCCCAGTGTCAGCACTCAACTACGTAGTACTTCCATTATTTGCAGAGATAATTCGCAAGTGTAGCGCTCCCCAAGGCGATGGGTCCTACTCAAAAGATCTTGTCTGGGCGTTGCATAAAAAATCTTTACTGAAACGCAGGCGAAATCATTTCATTTTGAAAACCTTACAAACTATTTTAGGCTTCAAGAAGAAAATTTGCTTGTTATATTTAGAGCATACATAAGCTTACAAAGAAAATACTTCGTGACTTACGAACTGTGCTATCGTTTAACAAACCAAATAGTTTGTACTTTGTAGTTTGTACATATGCTCAAAATACTTTGTAAGGTTTTAAGCGTGTTGGTACAGCTACAAATGAATATGGTTTGTAATAGAAGTTACAGAAACTTGAAGATAAGGGATCGCACACGCTTAAAACCCCAAGAAGTATTTTGAGCATTTGTTAGGTGCAAACTATTTAGTTTATTAAACGAAGAAATAATTCGTAAGTGTCGTAGTATTAGCTTTGTAAGCTTATGTATGCTCAAAATACTTTATGACAAGCAACTTTCCTTTGTCAGGACTGAATAGTTTGTGAGGTTTTGTCAGTGCAGAAACCAAAAGTGGTTGTAGTAATATGTTCCGCTTACTCCCTTTTGTCCCAAGTGACTAAACGTAGTGAAATTCACTTGCGTTTCAGATGAAGGTTCTTTAACGGGAACGCCCAGATAAGATCTTTGGAATAGGACCCTCGACGTGCGAGTCCCAAATAACACCGCACACCCGTACATCTCAGCACACGGTAAGTAACGTTCGGCACATCTTTACAAAGCCACTCTCAAAAACTACACGTCTACTTTCTTTTAATTTTTCATGTGTGTGTGCAGTTTTGAATCGCCAATCTACGTGGTACGTACTTTACAACTGGAGATGGAGAGTCAGTCCGCAGTGAAGACCTCGTTGGCTTATTGGCGACTAAACGGAGGATGGCAGAGTTGTCGGGCAAGGAAGAGGCTGGCACCGTGAAGACCTGGGGATCAGACTGTAAGTCACCAAAGGAGCAACACTAGAAAACCGCTCCAAACACCTGAAAGAGTCCTTCTACTTCTCCGGTTTATTTTTAAAAAGCTCTGACACACAACACTTAAGGTGAGGTGTGGGTGAAAATATGGCCAAAGAATGCCCAAATTTGATTTCTTCTGTTTTTGCTTCAAAATCCCTCTATTAAATTGTGCTTTGTTTTCGTTTTTAAGTTTTGTTACATTACTTTAAGTCGCATTGCTACTAAAAAGTGATTTAATGGATGCCTATATCCTGTTCATCGAACTGCATTCGCTTCATTTGCTTGAACATTTCTTTTTCCACTCCGAAAAGAGCTTGCCCATTCATTTTTCATTTATCTTTCCTAAACTCTTTGTCGAAGCACTTTGATGAATAGAGAACAAAGCAATAAAGAGATATTTCAAATAAGAGGCCTTGTTCTCTTGTAAAAATTTGAACATCCTAGACAAACGACAAAGAAGTCAAAAATTGAACTTCTTTTGGAAAATGAAATTATAAAAAAAATTGGTGAATCAAATAACGAATAATACAAAATCTCTCCAAAGGTGTGTTCATTAGGGTTCAAAGAAGCCCCCAAAACAAGTTCAGACTTCTCTGTCAAAATGAGATGCGCAAGAGATTTTTCTACACTGCGACTTAACTAAGCAAAAATAGTCCACTGAGGCTCAGCAAGTGAACGAATTTGAACTAAATTTTGTATATAACATTGTTTTATGAAGTCAATTGATATCCTTAAGTTTCAAAACCCTGGGGCTTTTAGTTTTGGATTTAGCTTTTTCACCCACACCTCACCTTTAAATGTCGATAAGATTACCATTTATAAGCTTTTTAAGCTGACATGTCACACCAAACTTGTATATTTTGTACACTTATGTACCTCTTTATCTCGTATCCGTCCCAAATAATCAAACTTGGTACAATTTACTTGCGTTTCAGATGAGATTTTTTTTAGGGGAGCGCCTAGGCAAGATCTTTTGAATAGGACCCCGCCGCTGGATGGCGTGCTGCTGGTTACTATTTGACTACTTTTGTTCTTGTCTCCACGACGACTGAAGTCGTTTCAAATCCCAAAAATTGGCAAGCCTGGCCCTGAAACATTCCTCAGCTTGCCAAAATTCGGCATTGCAGGTAGCCGAAGCATGGCCGGAGCGCGAAGCATTGGCAAGCTGATAAGGATTGCCAACTTTAGGCATGCGAAGCATCTTCCCAATTTGTTGCAAGCGAAGGCGCCTTCAGAGTTGCAGTGCAGTAAGGGGTCGTACCCATACTACGTGACCGATTTTAGGCCACTTTTTGACCCCCTCCCCCCTCATAGTGACCGGGATAACCTAACCTTCCTATATAATTAAGATATGGCGTAGTATTTGGCTAAACTCCCCCCTCCCCCCAAAATGGTCACGTAGTATGGGTACGGCCCCTAAGCGCCGTCCTGCCTACTCACCTTGCGGCACTGCGGGCAGCTGCGGTCCTGCAGGCCCCCCAGGCAGTGGCTGCAGAGGCTGTGGCCGCACGGCAGGCTCTTGGGCCGCCTCCCGGCCGCGTCGTACTCCTCCATGCACACAGGGCACTCCATGGCCGGCGGGCTGCAACAGCGGAGTTCAAGTTCTAACACGCTGTGGGAAAGCTTAACGCCAGGCCATCACACCTGAAAAACTCGAGGGTGCACTGTGGAAATAAATCTCCACCATTTACGGAAGGGCCTCTGGCAGAGATGTTGAGATGTTTTAAGGTTCATTGAGGCAATGAGTAGTGCACTCTCTGCGGTAGCATTTTTGCCAAAGGTTACTTCGGCAATTCCAAATTTCCAAAGTGCGATGGAATTGCCCCGTACCGTTAAGGGAGAACCCGCGTGAGAGCATTACAACATTTACGAGCCAGTTTTATCACCAAAAATGTAGGATCCGTCAGCAGGTACTGTTTAAAATCAACTGGGATTAACGAAGGCACCTCTGACAAAAATGTCGCCGTTCTCAATTCACAAAGATTTTTGTTCAAGAACGAAGATTATTCATGAATTTACGAAGGACGTCACGTTAATTCAGAAAGAATGTTCGTCGATTTACAAACAATCACTGTAAAGCACCGAGAATTTTCATAAATTACCAAGGCTCTACGAGAATAATGAATGCCGGACATTCATATTTACAGGGTTGGATGGAGTTAATTCCTTCACTCTCAGTCTCATATGGACTTTTTTGTCTCTTGCTTTCAGAGTTCTTGAGCAAACGTAAATTGTACTATTTTCTATCGTATTTAAGACAAAATTGTCAACAGATCATGTAGAAATCAAAAAGTACATTGCAATTGACAAAAAGTGAGGTTTTATGGACTAAATACCCCATGTAATGAACAAAAACGTGCAATGCTAAAGAGATAATAATACGTATTACGTTTACACAAAAAAACTTTTGGGCAAGAGATAAAAAGTCAATACGCGACTGATTGGCTGAGCGATTAGCGAAGCCAGTTACTTCACTGAGGATGAAAAACTTCTCCTGAGCGATTCTCACGTTTCGGGGTAGTTTCGTTTCTTCGGACTCCTGTGCCCAAACGAGCGCAGATATCGACATGGGGTTTGTTTCTGATGTTAGGGAGGGCCATTGCCCACTAAACGCACACATTTCGAAAAGTTCACGTTCGTTGGATTGGTCTACGTAGCGTTTGGAATACCCTAAATGTAACTTCCGTGATTGTCCTAAGAGAACATACTCGAACTTTCCGCCCCCAGTGTGGCGGTGTGGTTCGAAAATGCTGCCAACTGTCGATGGGGATTCGAAGCTTGGCATGTCTCGAGCTAATTTTAACCGAAGACCAATACGCCAGACTTCTTTCAAAGGTACTTATGCTGCAACGAAAAATGTCCACCGTATATTCAATTTCACTACACAAATTTCGAAAAGGCAGCTCTGGACTTCACCCCCAGCCAAACTTTTAACTTTCCATGACACAAGCCATCAAAGTGGAGTCCCTGGGACATAATTGCATGGGTCGCGGAAACCTAAGATGCTGTACACGGTCTCAAAGCGGGCTAGAGGATTATAAAATTGCGTGTATCAACAATTACCTGTAACTTCCGTGGCACCCTTTACCCAATGTTGCAGCAGCACTAGGTGAAAAAATTTTCCGCTTAAATGTCGGGCTTAGAGTATCATTTGACCCTGGAACGACTTTTAAGCCACAGCAAGCCCGAGTCAGCCGTTACAGCCGATTTTCACTATTTGTAACTTCCGTGATAACGTAATTTCCGTGATCAAAACACCCACTAAAACGTATGGGAATATCTTATGGCTCATGTTTTTAGGAAGGTAGCACAAGGTCTTTACTATAAATACCATTGCCATAACCCTAGTATCATCCAGTACCCCAATAATGAGAAAAACGTAATTGGATATTACTCACTTTCGGCATATCAGAGACGCCAAAACTACCCCGAAACGTGAGAATCGCTCTCCTGTCTGTGTGTGTGTGTCCGCACTACTTCTCCTAAACGGCTCGGCCGATCTTGCTGAGATTTTGAAGGGTTATTAGGTATGTCCTTGGCTCGCCACACGCCAAAATGCAGCTTTCTATCGCAATCCGTTCAGTCGTACCTACTAAAAAACACTGAAAAAACGGCAGAAAAAGTGCAACTTTTTGGTGACTTCCCAATTTAGAGACATTTTTACATGGTTTCGCATGGTTTGGAAGGTACTGATGGCGGAAATGAAATCAAATATGACCCTTGACCAAAGTGTCAACCATGTAGGGGCTACCACGACTAGAATATTCCAATGTAATATACTTCGACCATTCATCACGTAGTGCACTACTCATTGCCTCAATGAACCTTGTAACAGCTTGCCAAAGGCAAGCAGGAAGCGCCGCAGGCCAATGTAGGTGTAACGCTAGGCGTGGATTGTCGAAACTGGCGCAGCATCGCATAGCCTGTTACGACAAGACTTGGTCTGGCGTAATCCTACCTTATAGTGTATTTCGGCTTCCAGGATCACTAGCTGCCGCGTGTTGAGGAGCACTCCACACTGTCCGTAACGATTGTTCGAAAACAACAAAACTGTCAACAACATGGTCGTTTTCCTACAACATCTTTGTTTCAAACTGAAACGACGGAAAAGTTGTCTTCCAACAAGTAAGTTGTTTTAGAATGACCCAACTGTCATTTATCAACAACATTCTCTGTTCGTAAACGACTGCTGTCGTTTAAAAACAACTGTTGTCAGAAAAAAAATTAGCAATAGATTTGTTGTTAATTAACAACAAAATTTCTGACAGTGCACCCGTAAAGGGAGCGGCACAACACTTGTCACAGAACCACAAACCACTGGCCTGGAACTTACATAACAATGTAAGATGAAAGTGGCTTCAAACCAGTCACCCAGGGTGCTGCGTGTGCTGAGCTGCCCAGCGGAGCGGTGGGCTGCCGGACACGACGTGCGCACTGCACAACCCTGGCTGGATGCCAGACAGGGTTGCTGACTCCGGCCGCCAGACGGCGGTGCGGTCGCGGCGGTGCGCGGGGTGGGGGGAGCTCGCGCGTCCGCCGTCCGACTTGCAACCCGTTGTAACCGAGCGGCCGAGGCACGACTCATGCTTGTTGGGGTTATCCCATGCCAACCGACTCGGCTTCGAGTCCGACCCGACAAGGTGGCGCGCTGGCGCCCGCCCGGCTAGGATTTGGAACAGGGGTTTGCCCGCAGGACGAAAAACAAAGGGAAATCCCCCGGGTTGGGAAAAGGCGGTTTGCTGCACCTCAAGCGCGGGAAGGCGGAACAGAAACCCAAAAGGCGGTACTAATCGCCTAGGCGGTGCGTCTGGCAACATGGGTGCTGGACCCTGACAAAGACAGTGCGCCACCGGAGCGGGCTCCATGCGCCACCGAGGGCCAGCAGGGTGTGAAATTGGCCAAGAAGATCGTGAAGCCATGCACGCAGTAAATTGAAGTGGCAGAATCTGCAGTGGTCTGGGAGCCCCAAATTGCAGAAACTGACAAATAAATAGATCCGTGTTGGTTTTGCATCGAAACCGCCAACGGCAAATTGTTTCTGCAAACAAGCGGCGAGATCCGTGCACGCTTAAAACCTCACGAAGTATTTTGAGCATACATAATACAAACCAATTTTCTTTGTTATACGAAGAAATAGTTCGTGAATTACGAAGTATTTTCTTTGTAAGCTTATGTATGCTCAAAATACTTTGTTATAACAAGCTGCTTTTCTTTGTAAGGCCTAAAATATTTTGTTCGGTTTCTTAGTGTGCATTACCGCCACGGAATCCGGACACACTGCTCTGTTTCTGTCAGTTACGATTCGCTCCACCTCGCGACTTTGAGGCTTCATATTATTGGTAATAAAGGGTGTAGACGTAGCGCGTATGTAAAATATAAATAAGGAGACTTGTCAATGCTAGAAAAAGTATGCACGCGCTTCAAAATATGTAAATATCGTTCAAAATATCAAATGCGTCCAGAGACGCAGTCAGGGTGATACCGTAACCCCGTAGCAGTTTCTGAGAGTCAATTTCAGTTTCTGTGACTACCAAATTCAGATTCATTTACAGGCGGTTTCTGTGCAGAATCGTTACGGATTCTGACTTTCAATTTACTGTGTGCTCAAGCCTACCCTGAAGGGGTTACGCACTTCTTCGTGATTACGAAAACAAGGCATTAGTTTTCCCAACGGGTTGCACAGTTGAAAGGGGCATAAAATGAAATGTGCATTAGGCTTCTTGCCTTTCTTGATAATTATTGTTTTACCCAGTTAAAATATAAGGATTCACCGAAAATCGAAAGGCGGTACACAGGGTCTTTAAAAGGTGGTAAAAAATTACCGCCCTTGTAAAGCGGTACAGACATTACCTACCTCGTTATGGACGAGAGGGGACGAACATATATACAGGCAGGGGCAGATCAAGAATCAGAGCAGTGGTACATCGGTATGGCATACCGACGACATCGAAATTATCGAAGATATCGACATTATCGGAAACCGACGATATCGAACTTATCGTCAATTCCGATTTAAATAATAATATCGATACCGAAGTCAGTTTTCAGGCGTTATCGAAGCTTCGATAAAAATAATGATCGAAAATTATCGAATTATCGCACAGCCCTTAAAATTACCGCCTGTAAAGGGTGGCAATATTTGTACCGCCCTCGGAAAGGCGGTAAAAATTGGTTTCCGCCCGTAGCAAAATTACCGCCCTCGAAAGTGGTAATTTTACTGCCTGTGGGTTTTGGGTGTTATCACCAAAAACATACAAAAAAAAATATATTAGGAAAATCTTAGCTTTACCATCTGAATGTAAACACTGCTGCCCTGTTTTGGGCGGACTAAGGCAGGCCACTGGGCTAATGCACCCTAAAGGTCATGGTCTTTCGATTGCTGCACTGCGTTTTGTAAACGCCTGCCTCGTTTTTATTATGTCGAAGAACTGCGAAACCCCTGCACCCCGCTCGCGCATGGCTTCCGAGCCGAGTCACCAGAGATCGCCACCGGAGCGCTGAAGTCGCAACGCTGCCGCGCCACAGGTCGCCACCGTGCCGAGGGAGCTTCCGCTCGGAGAGCACGTCACTAACCCGCCCAGGGTTGCCAGATGGAGCGCCAAAGTGGCGCCTGGGAGACACCACACTAATAAAAATTTTGTCGTAATTTAGCGACACAAGTGTTGCTAAGTTTTTTTAGCGAAATGACTCGCCTAGAAACAAGAAGCTTGTAGGAGGCAATGTCGTAGTAGGACAAAAGCATTGTCACGCAACGTATAACTTGTAATTGCCTCCAAACAACCCATCGTGATCATCAGGTCGTACGTAAACAATCAAGTTGTATGTAAACGATCAATGTTGTATGAAAACGAAAGTGTTGTTGACATGATAATGGCGACACAGCAAGCAAAATTTGATGACATCACTGTGCCATGTTTTGGGCAATTGTTTTGAAGCATTCTATTCTACTGTTTATCACTATAAAATTAGCCGTCAAAGTAATCTTCAAAGAAATTTGGCTTGCTTTGTCTCGATCATCATGTCAACAAAACTTTCGTTTTCATACAACATTGATCGTTCATACAAGACCTGCCCGTAATTATTTCATGCGACACATGCCTGTTCTGGAACGACACTCGTCATTCCATTCTTGTAACGATATTTGTCTTGTTTTTGTGACATACGATCCATGTTGTTTGTCTACGAAGAGATTGTCAAAAGGTTGTTCGTTTCCCTACGACTGATTTTTAACAGTGCAGTGGCGACCCAAGTGGCTTTTTTGCCTCCCGAGTGGCGACTTCGCGGAATCGGTGGCGACCAGTGGCGATTCGGCTCGGCCGGCTGGCCCGGCGGGCCGAGTCGGCTGGCAGACTAGGTTTTAGGGTCTTTTTCGCGCTTCTCGGCTGGCCCGAGTAGGGTTGGAAAACTTCCGGAAACTCTGAAAGTTTCTGAAGATTTCCAAAAAATTGGAAATACACGGAAAATTTCCAGAAATTTTTGAAACTTTTGAAATTTTTCTTTTATGAGCCTATATCACGTAACAATGACATTTTCTTTCTAAAAACTAGTTCAATTAAGATTTTTATACCCTATTCTTCTGAAACATTTAAAGACAGAAGGCTGATTGATTTCATTTAAGTCCTACAAGTGATGTTCCAGTACCATTGTTCTTGTGACGGGTTAATCTAAATAGGCCAATTCTCTGGAGCAGACATTGTTTCTTTTGCCAATTGCAAGTCGTTTGAATGGTGTGCTGGGACTTCGATGTTCAAGGGACGGCTGAGATCTTTCTCTTAATTTGGCGCGATGCCAAGTTTCACCTTCACTCCTTCACTAGAAGCATTGTGAGCATTATGTGTGGTGCAAACTATTTAGTTTGTTATACGAAGAATTAGTTCTTAAATTATGAAGAATTTTCTCTGTTACGTAGCTTATGAATGCTCAACGTTTTATGTTGAAACAAGTTACTTTTGTTCCGAAGGCCTAACAAGTTGTAGAGGTTTTAAGAGTGAGTACTCTAAATGGTTTGTTTGGCTGATCGGTTGGCAAACCATCAAAACATGTCAAAATGATGTCAAACCGCTGTGACAAATACTGAGAACACAGCATGCCGAAATGCAAACCAGTGGGTCAACATGTAAATTAAATAATCGTGCGTCATGCGTCAAACATGTTCACTGGAAAACACTCTGTTATTCAACGAATGTGAGGTCATATTCGTTTGAATGTGAATTTTGTCACGTTCGTTGAGTAACAGTGCAAATTCATTTCAAAGTTATGGTCCTTTTGTTAGCGGCAAGAACTTTACTTAAGAGACAGTACAAGCTAACTGAAAATTGAATGGAAGGACATTGCCCGTGGTGACGAAAAAGTGACGCAGGGTCGCTGCTTCTTCGTGCGTGCCGCATCTTGCCATCAACAACTTGGTTAATCTTCAAAGACATGAAGCCAATGAAGGCACCCTAACCTATTCCCGAAGCGCCTCTTGGCCACAGAAACAGTGACACAGCGGCTGCCATTATAGTTACAAAGATCAATTCAGCCACTTTTTCGACGGAGGGAAAGTACAGCGGGACATTCGGAACATGACAAACTCCGATTCGCAAACTGTTGCCGGAGAAAACTTCGAAGAAAACGCAACAGTTCTGTTGTTTTGTTTGTTTCTCTACACTGCTACTGCCACTGCCACTACTGCCGCAGTCAGTCACCGCCTTGTCCAAACGCCGCACCGCGTTCTGCGTCCGTGTTTACAGGTGTGCCGGTGTCTTCTGCGAGCGATGCATTAGCTTGCCGGAACCACTTACATTTTGTCCGTTCTTGGGGTCGTATATGTGAGAGAAATGAGTAAACCCCTTTGCGTCTCCACGCCACACTAAGTATCAGTGCATAGATTTTGTTAATTTAAGTCCATAGTGGTAGTCGTCAGCCATGAGTTTCATGCTTGTTACAGCATTCTTAACCTCTTCTGAATGTAGCCTGGGCAAGCCCTTCACCTCGGTGTCGAATTTCTGCACTCTCATCCTACTGCTAACTTTATATTTACAGGCCACAGGCCTGACTTCATAAAACATAAGGTATCAAAACAATTTTAGCATAAACTAATCAGTTGTCAAAGTTGTTGCAGGGGGCCACAAAACAACTGTCAATTGTTATTTTGTTTTTCTACCCGCTGTTTGTGTTGTGTTCCAAATGTCAGAGGGCCTCAAAAATTACAGTTAGCGAAAGAGTGAGAGTGTGGTGTCAACACTTTAATGATCAATCCTTGTACAAAGTAACTTTTCTGTCTGTAGATCACTGCCCGCTGCTCCAAGGAATCTCTCTTCTTTCGAGGGATGATCCATCGGAAAATTCCGTCCAACAACAATGTGGTCTGCACTGGAGTCAATGCAGTTAGCAGCTCTGCAGGTTGCTTTAAATTCACCAAAGAGGTGAAGGGTGAATCGTTAGTTTAGAAAGGAACGTAGAACACCAATTATGTACTATGAACTTTTTCATTTTAACGCCGTGGTGTGGGAATCTAGTTATGCAGCTAAACCAATATTTGTAGATCTCACTCCCAACATTTTAAAACCAAGCGTCTCAACCCCTCACCTCTCTCCCTTTCTCACGTCAACTCCCCTTAAACAAAACATTTTTAGATTTTTAACTTTTTTTTTTTAATTCTTGTAGGTGGAATGCTTTTTTCCAAAGACAGAGGTGGATGAAGGAGGTAGAGTCCACGAAACTGCTCGCGCCACCAAGGTCGCCAGCATCTCGCCGATGACAGAGCGGTCCCGGACGCAGCCTGCCTGGCGTGCCGGGCCCTGAAGCTCCTCGTCAAGGAAAACGAGCAGAGGGCCGCGCACCGCGCTGCCCAAGGGAGTCTCAGCCGTATACCATGGCTGGTGACTTAGGTGTGCGGTAACCTGACTGTGTGCTAAACTTGACCAAAATGAGTGTCAATAATGAAATAAACAACCTTTATCAACATTACATTTTATTTTGTTGAAATATGTTTCGCATGGACTCAGATCCAGCTGAAGTACAGATAAATGGTTATGGAAGTAACACTTCACAATATTACTTTTGACTGGGGTTTATTTAACTTTTAGTAAATTTAGCAAAAAAGTTGCTTTTTTACATTTGATTATAGGGAATATGATTCAGTCCCAGAGAGAACTCTAGCTTTAGCTAGATAGGAATTCTTATATTTAAACAAGTGTACATAAATTTGATTTTGTGTTTTGCTCATGGCTTGATTCACATTAGTAGAAATTAGTCATTGATAAACTGTGTTAGTTTTGTTAGTGGATACCTGGACGTGACAGGCACTTTCTGTTTCAAGCAAGCGTATTTAAGGAATAGCATTACGTGGTCAAGCTGAGGGATAGGTGTTATTTTGACTATTATGTGCGTTCCAAGAATTATGTCCAATACATCTATGGCTGTTTGTACCTTAAATTTTGAGACGATATCATTTTTCCCCATTAGAGCCATTGCAGTTGGGTTACCGCCCAAGTGCAGCACAGTGACTGAAAACGGTACTGTACCTGCATGGTCGCATTTCACTTTTTCCTTAGTCTGTGCCTAAAAAGAATATGACAAAATTTACACTCGTGTAAATTTTTTCAGAGTTTCAGCTATGCTGACATCCTGATCAAAATTCGCGCACCTCTGATAGCTTGAGTTTCTGGAAGCTTTGTTTGAAGGTCTGATGGCCCAAGTTGTGAAAGGTCGCCCACTTCCTGAAACCTGATAGTAATATAGGCCTGACATCTGAGTTGCTGAAAAGGCAACAGCTGTCCTGGCAGCCAAGATCACCTTTGTAAACCTTCCAGGTAAAGGTGACCATGGCTGCCTGGACAGCTGTTGGAAACAGAAAGATACCTCATTTATATAAGACCATGTGCCACACTCCCACTGTACCAAGCACCAATCACCATAAAAAGGGAGTTGTTTCTCCATCCAACAATCAAACTGACTGTCAGCCAACTTCTCTTAAACACATCAAATTTGGTCGACTATCAGGTCTTTAGACAAAGCTATCACACAAACGAATTAGGTCAGACCGTCAAGGTAACAGGACGGTTCACCCAATTCCTTTCACTCAAAACAGCTATTCCCACTCATGTTTTGCCCACTTGGTTTACATCCACCTCATTTGGCCCACCGCCACTTTAATCCGCCAGCGTGTGGCCCACTGTACTTCCACTTTCCCCACAGTTGGAACAAAGTTTTTTCGTTGGGTAAGAGATCCACGGCTGAACTGGAACTGTAAAAGGTACAGACGACAGAGGTGGTCACGACAGTTCAGGAGAAACAGTCCTCTGCACTTGTGTAAATTTTGTCAGAATGTCAGAAACATGTCTAAAATTCTGATCTTTATTCGCAAACCTCTGAAAGCTGTGATTTTGAAAACGTTGCTCTGATATTGATGGCCTGAGATCTACAAAGTGTCAGAATAGGTTATCAGCTTTCAGAGGTGCGTGAATTGTGATCAGGATTTGAGAAAGGTTGCTGACATTCTGACGAAATGTATACGAGTGTGTGGTAGAGAATAGGGCTTTGTGTGGACGTGTTGTAATCCTCAACAGCTGTATCATATCATCCTTCGTTGCTGAAGGTGCAGTTGATGTAATTGCCGGACTTCCTGCGGACCTGCGGGAATAACTAGGGGATTTTGGGGTACAAAGGTGGGCCAAACAGTAAATGGGTCTCCTATTTTTGGTTACAAGGAAGTGGGTCTAAAATTGGTGGATTAAATAGAAGTGGGTATTTCTGCGGTGGGTGAAATACTTTGGGTGGAACGTCGTGGATCCGACTGTCAAAGGTGGCTATCGGGTTCTCAGACAAAGCTTTCAGATTAAGGAGTTATTTCAGATTGTCAAAGGTTCCTTTCAGAGCGTTTTTTTTTTTTTTTTTTTTTTTTTTTTTTTTTTACAAAATGTGTGTTTTTAGCATTTTGGGCCGACCAATAAAATTGACTTATTTTTTTTAAGCTCTTTGCTACTTTGGGAACACCTACACTAAGTTTAGTCAAAATCCGAGACATCGATTTCGGGACCTCAGGTGACTTGGGAAAGAATGACCCAGAGGTTCCTTTCAGAACGTCAGCCGTTGTTTTCACACACTCAGGTGTGACTGTCAGAATTTCAGACCTAGACTGTGACACTATCAGCAAAATTCTTAGACTATCAGAATGTATTTCAGACTATGAGGAAGAATATCAGGCTTTCAGGAAACCTATCAGAGTTTCAGAGAACTTTTCAGACTTTTCTGAGAACATTTACACGAGTGTGAAGCATGTCTTAGGAGTCTCATCAGGGGCACACTAAATTGAGGTTGCTAAATTGACTTACTTCCTGCAGCACTGTTAGCCTGATCTTGCTCTTGCTGTATTTTTGCTGTCCCCTTGCAAAAGATTAAAGGCTACTGGCAAAGCGTGTCTGTCATTAAAATAAAATAAAGAATTTAGATGCTTGAATTGAAAGTCTTAACAGCCAACATATTGGCTTTAAGTAATGATAAGTTGCACATGGCTCACATGTGGCTGGTCTGCTGCTTTGCTTAGTAAGACTCTGTAAGCTGGATGAGCTGCCGTTAGGAACTTGGCAAAACTGTCATAAGCCCCTTGGGGGGCGACCACTCAAATACCCCTAAAATATGCCAGGCACTTTCTTCCTTGATTCTGATTTGATTGTAGGGCATATCGTGTCGGCCCTCCTTCAACTCTGTTTGTATATACTTGCTCCATTTCGGCAATGTCCATTAAATCTGAAAACAAAAAGAATATTTTGAATTACCTTAAAATGATGTGCAACTTCAGTGTTGATTTGAGATAATTAAAAACACAATTACTTTGTCCCATTTTGTCCCCTTTTTCCTCTTGACCTTGTCAGAGGTAGTGTGGGTAACAAGGACTTTTTCCTCAGTCTCAATATCATGCTCTTCAAAAGAAAGTATGTTTAGTACAAAAATTGGCTCATTGTTATTATCCCTACTGGAGCCAGCCTTTGGGCTAGTTGTCTGAAACAGGAGCAAAAAGCAACATTTAACATAATATTTCCATTGGAAAGAAGTTAAAAGTCCCTCGAAGATCTAGTCTATGCTCATATGACAACAATAATAAAAAACAGGATTAATTATTTGACATACATTTAGCTATCAATTTTAAATACTTACTTTATTCTGTTCTGCCTGTTCTAAATCATCAAGAAAAATGTCATCCTCATCCTGAAAAAGACAAAGAGTTACGAATAAAATTGTCTCTTTATGCAATTTAGTGCAACTGTATCAAGTGTTAAGCACATACAGGATCGTAGTCTCCTTTCCTCTTGTTGAATTGGTTCTGTGTTTTTGCTTCTTTTTGCTACCGGCTGTTGTGGCTCCTATAACAATAAGAAAAAACACTGCAAAAATTGCTTATTTTAAAGAAGCTAATGGTGCAAAACAATGTTACTCACAGAGTCTGAATCATTATCAGCCTGGTACGGGTCATACCATTCATCCCGAAACAAAATAGTTCAATTATTGAAAGGAAAGGTATCTTCTCCACCACGTCGTTTGGCCGCGCCCGGCCACGTTCGGAGAAATTATCAACGTTGTTGTGCAGTTTGTACGCAATTTTGCCGATAGGTTTAGAGGCACTGCATGTGTCGTGTTTGATGGTTATGCAGCGGGCCCTTCAACAAAGGACGCGGAGCATACCCGCCAGTCCGTTCGTACATCAGCAGACATCGTGGTAGAGGAAAGTACACCATTTACTTCAGGGTCACAGGCATTGTTTTTGGCCAACTCTGTAAACAAGGATGGTTTCATTCGCTTACTGAGCCAAAAATTCCGAGACGCAGGTGTGAGTGTATCTCAGGCCGCTGCAGATGCTGACCGGGACATCGTTATGACTGCTGTTGCCCTGTCTCAGAGTGGAGCTGATGCTGTTATAGTTGGTGAAGACACTGACCTCGTGGTCCTCATGGAAGCATTGACACCACCTGAAAAAAATATTTCCATCATGACCTCAAGCCAGTCCCGGGGAACAACAGTGCGGCACAGCTCGAAACTGCAGGCAACTTTGGGAGCGTCTGTTGAACACATCTTGTTTCTTCACGCCGCCACAGGTTGTGACACAACGTCATTCCCTTTCAAGAGATCAAAGAAATTCACATTGACCAAAATTGTCGCATCTGAAGCACTGCGGGAAGAGATCGGAATTTTCAACGCAGCAAGTGCTCCACCCGAGAAGATTGCAGCAGCCGGCGAGACGTTTCTCAGGCACTACTACGCATTTCCCAGAGAAAATTCAATCAACAGAGTTCGTGGCCTGTTGTACTTACGAACGATTGCCCGGCAGCCTGTTCAAAGCAAGTTGGAGCTTGCCACCTTGCCGCCCACTGCAGTAGCGGCAGTTCTGCATAGCCATCGCGTCCACCATCAAGTGCAGGCGTGGATGGGGAATGAAATGGACCCGACGGACTGGGGATGGACACTGCAGGGAAATCAGCTAACACCTGTAGAATCTTTGCAGGCCCCTGCGCCGGCCCGGTTGCTGAAACTTATTATCTGCAACTGCCGAGGCACGTGCGGGACCAACTGCGAGTGCCGGCGAGCGGGCCTCAAATGCTCAAACCTTTGTGGCCACTGTGCGGGCGTAAGCTGCACCAACGTGGCCGAGTTGGAAGAAAACAGCAGCGACGAGGAAGCTGTTGATGATCCTGACGCATCTGAGATGTAAGGGGAAAAACGCCTAAATTGCACAAAATATGAAAAGTTTCATGTTTTTAAACTGCAATTAACATGTTCACAGCCACCAGCAGGAACCCGGGGAACATTGAGGCTGTGTAGGCGCGTCGAGTGGGAACTGCTAGCGGTCACATCCAGGTCACAGCCTCGTCACACCATCAAGAAAGCTTCAACAACATTAAAAAAAATAAAATCAGTGTATTTTTGACAATTTTACTGATTTGGGCGCGTGGGGAAGTGGTGCGGGACGTGCCGATTTCAAATATGTGCAGTGGTTTCTTGTCCGATAAAAATTACGCAAGCGGCAGCGGGTTATAGGTTGCATTACGGCGGCGGCGTGCGCACACTAAATTACTATGTAGTTTTTTCGTGCAAAGCTTTGCACGGTATTGAGCATACGCGTGGAATGCACAGATTTGTGCGCAACAACGCACGTGGTGCTGCATAACAATGCACATTTTCATGCTTAGTTACGCACGAATTCGTGCATTTCCAAACGTATGCTCAATTTCGTTCAAAGCTATGCACAAAAAACTACATAGCAATTTAGTGTGCGGAGCGGCCGGGCCAGTGCCGGGCTCTGGTCGGTCGGGTCTGGCAAGCCTGCTGGCAACCCTGGCTCCTGGTCCTGGCTCTGTGCACTGTGCACTGCACTGCAGGGTTGCCAGGTATGGCAACTTGTCGCCAAAATGGCGACTTGAAGAGGTCTTGGCGACTTTTTTGGCGACTTGAGATTCATGGCGACTTGGTTGGCAACTTGAAATTTTTTTGGCGATTTTTTGGCGATTCGCCACTTTTGGGGGAGGGAATGTCGCTTTTCGGCGGTTTTCGTGCTGTAGGTTGGCACTTCTGCGGAGTCTTTCCGCGCGGGCTATTCCAAGCAGCCGGGTTGCTTGGCAACGGGGGACAACACGGGGCCGGGAAAGCCGCTGACCGCCGGGCCGCGAGCCGGTCGCCCCTTTAGGGTTTTACCACCAGCAGCCCGGCAGCGGGGCAAACCCCCGGGAGGGAGGACAGGATGGGGGACAAAGACAACAAGAAGCGGCCACCAACACTCCAGCAGTGGTTCCAGCCTGTCCCCAAAAGACCTGTAAGTAACACAGGTCGGGGCTCGGTGCCCAATGTAAATTGCGGTATGACTCCGTGTTGTGTGGACATCTTTCATAATAGGCCCTGGCTTCTGTAAAATAGTCAGTTCACCCAGTTGACCCAGCTTTAAGGTTAGAAAAAAGCACAGCCCCCGTGTCCACATCGTTTCGTCTTAGATTCAGAAGTACCATCAAACCTCGCTACAAGGTGCAGCGACACGCCCACTGTTTTCGAAAAGGGACTTATAGTCACACTCAAACTACGTTAGGGATAGTTTTTTCACAAATGCATTTGCACACACTGGGAGAAAAAATAAAGGTTGTGACTGTTAATCTTAATGCCACTCTTCGCTGTACATCGAAAGAAGGTGTTTACCGTACCCAGGGATACAGCAGACACCGTACCTCAAGGAACGGAATCCACTGTACCCTGGGAACATATTCACCGTACATCGGAAACTGTTCAGACATCGAATTCATCATAAATGTAGAATGAAGGCAAAATTTTAAATTTGCGATAGAAACAATTTGATGGCAGAAATAAATACATCTCAACAAGACGAACAAAATATGATAAGCATGTTATGACCTCAGACTCGAAGTTCAGCAGCAATCGGCGTCAGAATTTTCTAACAGTACGATTTTGAACCCTTTTAGAAACTTCTGACGCCGATTGCTGCCAAGGGTTATTCAAGGGTTATTGTATAGGAATCGCCAGACTTCACAAGCTCTCAATATTAGGGGGGAAACATTTTAAATAAAAGATGCAGTTGATTTATTTGATACTGATGAGTGTTAGAATGTTGAATGAATTACCAGGTACAAAGTAAAGAGTGTCTTCCCAACCATTAGACCCCCTGAAATAATTTGTCACTCAACTGAACCGCTGACAGCCTGGGATGAGGGCAAAGTGTACTTGAGAGATTTCTTTAAGTCGTCATTTCAGCTTGACGACAACAAAGGCGATGAGGAGCACTGCTAATACACTTCAAAAGCTACCCACAGACACATTCCCCTCTCTTATCACCACACCATTACAAATCCTTTCTTAAGTGGACTAAAAACTCACCAGTGGTGAAAGCGGAAGACTCCCAATGCTCCCATGCTTGCTTCAGTCCAACACCTACACAATGGGACAAGCCTGCTTCACCATGATTTAGAATCTGGGATTTGTCGATTCCTGCAAAAACAAGGTAAGTGAGATAAGACCTAAACTCCGAAACAATTTTCAATTAAAGAAGAGGTTAAGCAGTAGCTGGAGCGGATGTGGGCGTCACTTTCTTATTTTGACAATCGTGGGCATGTACATTGTCTGCCTGCCTACGTGGTGACACCCCAACCCCAGCCCCGGCCAGCACCCCGCCATCGCTTGGCCAGCAGCCGGCCCAGCCCGTCCATCACTCATTAAACGACAAAACGTGGCATTTTTGCTATCTAAAGCGGTAGAAATCCCCTCAGAATCACTCCCCGCGCCTATCTAGGTCTCGCGAGCGCCTGGTGGGTAGGCAGCCCCGTGCGTACGCACGCCTGTTCAGCGGGCTGGCCTATGCTGCACCCCGGCAGGCGCTCGGCCGACCAGCGCACAGTGGGCCAGAGGACCGGTGGAGGCGAACACAATTCCGGACGCGTTTTGAGCTCCAGAGTCGCTAAACAGGACTCGAACTGAACGTCTGACGCGTCTAGAATTTCGGCCGCCTGCGCCGGTCTTCTGGCCCACTGTGCAGCAGCAACTTGGGCGACACAAGGCGACCAAACGAAGTGGTCTGGCCGGGGATCGGCAGGCTATTTACCATTGATTTCCCTTCCCAAAATTGTGTGTTTTTCCGGTGAGGACCGCAGCCCATATGGACCATTCCCGGCAGTTGAGTATGCAGCTCAAGTCATCAGCTCTCGGACGGAAGGAAGTAAAACCACACAGGATGTCTTTTCAAGTCAGATTGGAAAGGAATTGCCGAGGGAATTGCCCCCTTTTTCACTCGAGATAGTTGCTGAGCCTAACTGCATCTGCATCGGAATCGGAAAACCAACGGGCGACGCCCTCCGCTAGGTCGGGCGGTGGTGGGGGTAGCATAGCGGCTCGCTGGCTCGAGAGGCCGGATCGCCTGAAGGTAGGCACACGCCATGCACAGCTGTGTGGCGGGCTAGCATCGTCGCCCCCTGCAGCCACGGACGTTTTTCGCAAGTTTAAGTACCTTCCAGACCTCTGATCGCAACGAGGTGTGCTTCATTCGATGCGGCGTACTCACATAGACTCAAGGACCCCATGTTTCTTGAGAAATGGGGGGCGGATTTACGTAGAAAAGGAAGAAAGGAGCCCCCGCATGTAGGCAGGCCTGCCATGCATTGCTGCGTTGCGGGCTTGCATCTAACGGCGCGCACGAAAAACGCCCCGCATGCGTAAACGGCTGAGATTTTCGAAAAACGTCTTGAACGAAAGTTGTAGGAAATAGAAAGGAGAATCAAAGCCACCCTATCCAAATAAGATGCGAGCTCAAAATTTTTCGACAACGAAGAAAAAATTTTTCTGTAACTTCGGGACAAGTTTTTGGAATGAAGAAGTCATTTTAGATGGGGGTTAAAAGCAAGGCGTTTGTAGGGCTTTTCACAAGCTTTCACCCAGAGAAAACCGTTTGTTGATATGTTATTTAGTTTGGTCAGGGGGGAAGATTGAATCGGGAGGTGTCGGAGCCGTTCGCGAGCAGTGGCCGCGGGCGAGAGGGGAAGGGGCATGGAGGTGGGGATGGAGGGGAGGGGGAAGGAAACTGGATGGTTTGTTTTGGTGCACGCATGAGTTTATTCATTTATAAACCGGTCACAATTTGATTCATAATCCGCCGTGCGCAATGGCGCCAACGCGTCAACTTCTGTAACTGCACCTCAGCCAGCAGGCCTTAGTTGGTGCGCGGGACGCGCACCTGAGGGATACTACGGATAGTTTCAGGTTAGGTTGAGTTATGCTAGCGTTAGGTCTGCCGCGAGTAGAGTAAGACCTGTCGCGACCCCGTTAGGTTAGAGTTGGTTGGACTATTTGGTTAGGTTAGGTCTGTCGCGAGTAGAGTAAGATCTGTCACGACCCCGTTAGGTTAGGGTGGGTTGGACCATTTACCTTGGTTAGGTTTGCATTATCACACCAAAGTATTTGCCTCAATTCCTAGCATTCAGAGGTAAATCCACATGGAAAAGAGGCATAACTCAACTGGGCTCCTTACACGCGTCCCATTTAGCGGAAAATGGAAACAACTGAACTAAAGTCTGCATGGCTCCGTTGAAAAAGTTAGCAACAGGAGATAACTCAATCTGTATGTTTATGAATCTAGTGCAAAAAGAATCACTTCAACTTAACCCGCTTTATTTTTACAACTTAAGTTGCACAAAAGAAAGCCAAAAAATATACCAGATAACACTTTATAACACTTTACGCAGACCATAATTCTAGTTGTATTGTCTTCGAATTCCACTTCGCTTAGAAAAATTAAGTTAAGATGACTTCGTTATCCACTTTAACGGAAATTGATAAGTTGAAGAACCCTCTACGGAGTGACCTGATACTTTGATGTATTTCTCAAAATGTTACTTATACTTTTTCAATTTTTCATCATCCGCAACTTTTTTTTTGTTCTTCGAACAGTCTTCTGTTTCTCCTGAAAAAATTAGTGGCCAAAATGGAGTTTAGCAACGGAAAAAAATAATTGTCTTATGCGCTGCATTTATAAATTTTAGGACTTTGCTGATATTTTATGTGTTTGTTGAGATATCCAATTTTCCTTTAATGGCTGACAGGTCCTTGTAGCACGTTTTGAACCCACAAAGTTTGAAACGGGGCCACGACTAAATCGTGTATATCAGTTAACGTTTGTGTGGAGTTACTCTCAAGTAGAAATTAAAAGCATCGGCACCAGTCTCTTGGTCTTTGCATCTACAAATGGAAAAATAATATTCTGTTCCGAAGCAACAACCAACACCGTTTCGTGGAGAGGAAATAGAAAGCACCTGTGAGAATACTTCAGTTTTAATAGAGAAGATTTGGTGATTTGATGCACTTTTTCAAAGCAATAATTTATCCTGTAAGTGTCAAATCCAGCATCCTGTAATGGCGGACGAAGAATTAGGAATTGGCTCAGCCCCGGAGCTTGCTTCCTCCTAGTATTCCCCTTTCCAGGTTTTTGTGAAATTTTAGGTAAATTGTAATTTTGAATTACAGTGGCTCAAAACGCGTCCGGAATTGTGTCCGCCTTCACCGGTCCTCTGGCCCACTGTGCGCTGGTCGGCCGAGCGCCTGACGGGGTGCAGCATAGGCCAGCCCGCTGAACAGACGTGCGAGCGGGGCTGCCTACCCACCAGGCGCTCGCGAGACCTAGATAGGCGCGGGGAGTGATTCTGAGGGGATTTCTACCGCTTTAGACAGCAAAAATACCACGTTTTGTCGTTTAATGAGTGATGGAAGGGCTGGGCCGGCTGCTGGCCAAGCGATGGCGTGGGGGGTGCTGGCCGGAGTTGGCCGGGCCTGGGCCGGGTGTTGGCCGGACTTGGCTGGGTGTTGGCCGGACTGGCCGGGAGTTGGCCTTTATCAAGGGTAAAGCTAAAGAGATCTGGCGGGAAATTGATGCTTACATTTCAAGTGGTTTAGATTACAGGCCTGATACTTTTGTGAGTGCTGTAATGGTATTTGGCTCACAATTCAACAGAAGAAAGAAGCTGTCTGAAAATGCACTGCTATCAGCATTGCATTTGTTAGGCAAGGATTCTGGTTTTGGTTCCAAGACTGTCAGCCGGAAAGGCCGTTATATGAATGAGTTTAAGGTAAGGATTTAAAATGTAAGTGCCAAAGCATTGTAATTTTCTGTACTTGAGTTTTTAAAGTTTGTTACTTTTATTCGATTTGTCGTGCCACAGCTTTTAATTAAATAAAAGTTAGTCGAAAAAGAACGCAAGTTATTGGGTGTATGCCTTATATTTAATAAAACAATGATAGAATACAATGTTTTCCTAGTTAAAAACTGATCCTAGTCCTCTTCATCATCAATGTAACGACGTTCCCGTTCTTTCTGTAAAGACTAAATTTAAACAAATACTTTGAAAGTACATCAAAACCTGACCAAAAAATTTGCCAGAATTGTTGTACTTTTGTTGAGGTCTTTCCTTGCCGTGCGCCGTGCCGTCTTACCCGTTAAAACTTCGACGCCACGTCTTTGTTCTTACAGGGTAATGTGAAATAAATACGACATGTGATGGGTACGATATATTCTAATGAGGTTTGTAATGCAAAGCTAGCTGCACTAACATGTCAAGGAGAATCATCACCATTTACGATAAAATGTTACCAGAATACTTTAGGAGCGTGCATTTTGGGTAAAATTTAGTTTGGTTGTTGCTGCATCCCAAGCGCACAAAGTAGAACCATTAAGATTCCTAGCAGCGATGGTCTGTAAGTGGAGCTAGAGGATGGTTTCGCTGACGAAGTCGGAGTTGGTGGTGTTGTCGGTGGTACTGATGTCGGTCGTAACGATGTCGTTGGTGATGACGTCGACAGTGACGCCTGGCACGCGGGGGGCCTGACAGCCGGTGCAAGTTTTTCGCAGACGACTGCTAGGAGATTCTCTTGACCGTCGTCTTGGTCTTGCATGTCAAACACCTGAGTTGACATAAAGGAACGGTCAGAGGTAAATGACTCCAGAGATGTACAGCGGTAACGGAATGCACACGGTGCATGCAACGGAAGAAGCTCATTCTTGAATCATCGAAACGAATCAATAGACTTAAGTGAAGTAAATTAGAGGTTCAAGGAAATCATTTTATAGCGTGCAATGTCACCATTATTCTGACGTGTTTCTGCATTAGCCACCTCATTTTTTGAGGTGCAGGTAGCTATAAAATATTGCACATTACATTAAATTGAGGAAGGTTCACCATTTTTTTAAATGGCAAATTCACAAACATTCAACTTGTTTTTTAGAAGAAAATAAATCTAAGGTTCCTATGAAATTCTACTGGTCGTTGGGAATGTGACATCGTTCGTGACAGTTGTTTCAGCGTGACAGCACCTATTATGTGTCTTTGAGCGATACCCAAGCAGAACCCAACTGTTACGTGTAACGCTATTATAAGTATAAGACTGCCACTTTCGTTTGAACATCACACATGCAGTGTCACATTTGCTCGCCCTTGACCGTAACAGGTACACTCTAAATTTGGTATGCCTTGCAACAGGGCACCTTTGTCGCCTGCCCCAAATTTTAGCTCGCCAAATGTCACCCACTTTCAAGGCACATTTGCCGCCTACTTTCAGGGTGTTCAAATCCTCACATGACAGACCATGTATGTAGACCATACTGTGTACCAAAGGATGCACGTGGACAGTACGTGCGCAGCTACAAACGTCGCCAGTTCATGGACGACCAAGGCGCCTAGAATCTGGGCACCTTTGTCTTTTTCCAGGTTTGATGCATCCTTTGGCTCGTCCATAGCATAAGCGACATACATAGTTCATCGTGGGAGGAGGCCAGTTGCTGAATATTTGAATACCCTGAACTTTGAAAATGTTATGGTCGGACACATGGTCAAATTATGGCGTGACAAAAAGTCACGCAAAATATTGGCGTGACAGGAAATTCACGCCGTTAAGCGGCATGAAATGTGAGTCATGCCGTCATCTGGCGTGAATGATAATGCGTTTCATGAGAAAAGTCATGCCTAAAACCGGCGTGACAGGAAATTCACGCCAACAATTGGCGTGAATATCTGAATCACGCCGATTATTGGCATGACTTTTTTGTCATGCCGTTTTTTGGCGTGACACTTTAATCACGCCCCTAAAACGGCACGAAGTCACGCCGATAGATTTTCAGTGAAAGTATGCAACAAAGGTGCCCTAAAAGTGGGCGACATTTGGCGGCCTAAGAGGCGGGGCAGGCGGCAAAGGCGCCAAATTTCAGGGCATACCTAATTTGGAGTGTAGTGATGTCACAATCATACGAGACACTTGACGGTATCACGTGCAATCACGTGCCACTGTGATGTCACATTCAAATGAACGTGAAATCCATATGTTGTTACTATCAAATGAATGTAACTGTTGGGTCGCTACTTTGGTGTCATTCTCAAACATACGGCAGTTTTCACGTAGAAACGAATGTGATGTAACATTCAACGACTACCAGTTTAAATTTAATTTTCAAATCCAGAGGTACGAGAAACCAACTTTTACCTACGCTAAGGGGGTCATGCGATTTGTGCACGTCCTACTTCGTATTCCCGCTGTCCGAATCCAGACCTTCCACTACTCACCCCGTTGAATGAGATACGGGGCACAAAGGGAATGTGCGGTAGAGTTCTGAAGCCCATGCCCGCCTGCAGCACCTGTCCCTCGAGGCCAGTTTCACATGTTTCCATGTCACTGGGGCTCAGGCCGGCGTCGGTGATGCACTGGACAAAAAACATATGCTGCTTATGTGCTGCGATTATGTGCGACATATTTTCTATGTAAGTTTATATATGTTCAGATCACTTTGTTATAACAAGCTCGAGGGAAACACTTCCGTAATGGCCTACACTGTTAGAAAAATTGTCGTAAATTAGCGACGTATCAGTACCTAATTTTTGTAGCGACGGAAGTCGTTTTGGGGCAATTCGGTTGTAATCCAACGACTTAATGTGACCGGCTACTAAAAATAGAAAAATCTAGAGTTTTTATAATCTACCATCCTTCACAGAAGAGTTACTAAAAAGGTGCTTTCAGTGCCTCGTATCAGGTCTGCAGGCCCAACGGTTCCTGAGATTTTTACATTTGAGTACATTTTTTAGTCGTTCACCCCAAAGTCTCCACACGTCAAAGTTTTCAGAAAAAGTACTGTCCCTTGGTCTCAAAATTTAGTTTGGAAACATGAACAGGGCTGAGCATCCATTCCTAAAATATCTCACTGATTAAGATATTTTTTTTTTTAATGTCTAACATTCCACATATTTGTAAGTTCTCTAGAGTTCAATGAATTTGCACCTAAAGTTTAAAAGACAGTAATAAATAGTTTTCTGATCTTAATATTGGATGCTTAGCCTTCTTCGGCATCCAACTCTGAAGACCGCCCTCAAATTTGGTCACTCAAGAACAAAAACTTTGACGTGTGGATTGTTACGAAGAACAAAAAGCAAGAGGAAACAACTCAAAAAAATTTGTACACCGAAATTCATGGTCAATCTTGAATTTTAGTCCAATTTCTTCAAAATTCATGAAAATTAGTCGAAATTCAAAGAAATTCTTCAAAAACCAGTGAAATTTATATCAAAATTCATAGAAATTTGGCTGCAATTCATTGAAATTCATCCGAAATTCATGTGGAATTCAAAAATTTGTACACTGAAATTCAAAGTTATTTCCCCTTGACAAAAAGTGTCGAACAGTGGAAACAGCAGACGAAAGACAAAGTCGTGCTTACCTAATTGTCCTGTAGCTGAATGGGTCAAGGTTGAAATGAAATTCGAAGCGCTACCCATTCAAATTATAAAAAGCGCCCTTGCTCTCTTATAGACAAAGAATTTGAGTCTAAAACTGCCAAAACCAGATTTTTTTTTGTCAAAACTACTATTTTTTAACTAGACGGTCGCCTTAAAATTGTTTCCTTACGACATAGTCGTAAATTCTTGGACCAGCAAAGTCCCAAAAAGAAGGCATAGGACGTTCCGATTTTTGTCTACCATTTTGTCGTAAAATAACGAATTGTGTCAAAAAAACTCGTTATAAAAGGTAGCAACAAATTTGTCGTATAATTACGACAAAAGACATATCATAAATGTGGCGTTGGAAAACGACATTATTGTTCTCTAAAATGTCGTAAAGTTACAACTATTTTTAACAGTGCAGCTGTCGCGTAATACCCTCGAACACCCTGTAGGCCATGGCCAAGTACACAAGTTCAAACGCATACTTGGCCAAGCGCACACTTACAGCTGGATCCTTGCTACGTAAATGCATTTGAACGCCAAGTATGTATTTCAGTGTGTACTTTGCGAAGTATGCGTTGGTAAGTGTGTTCATGCAAGCATGCATTTATAAGTGTGCACTAAGTCGACAGTTAAGTTCGCATTGCAGCCTATACTAAAACTTTGCCCATGATGGTCGTCCCCACCTAAAACTTTGGACACTGAACATCATGGAAGTGTCGGATGTGTTCGCCGTCATGCCTCATTGATGCACAAGAAAACAATTGTTTTGATGTGGCAATCAGGACGTTAATGGTCGGTCATACCTTGCCGTCAGGCTTTGATGGGTCTTTAGAAGACATAACGCAGTTGACGAACTCGACCTGCTTCTTGTTGTCGCTGAGGCGCGTGAGGCCGCACGTCTGTAAAATATTTCCGACGCACTCGTGGGGTCCATGCTGGCAGGTAAAGCTGTAGCCATTGTCATCAGCTGTCGTCTGTACACGAAAATAAAAGTCAGTTGTCGCCATCACCCGCAGTCACGAATGTGAGGCGTCACTCCTGATGGTAGAAACGGCCAACCGCAGTGTTGCCAGAAAGGTAGGCAGAACACTGAAAATTGAATGGTCGTACACACGGCCAAATTATGGCGTGACACTTTATTTATGCACCTCTAACAGCACAAAGTCACGCCGATACATTTTTATTAAAAGGAGGAGCAAAAACACACCATAATCTCATGCTCACTATACAGCTCCTTAACAGCTGTGGTGAGAAGATGCCTGGTAGGCAGGATGAGATGCAGCCTGTTGCACACCGGCGTGTTTTGGCTTATTTTTGCCTTCCTTTACGGCAACACTGAACGGCAGGGACGCTCGCGGTCCCATAGTCAACGCACAAACAATGCTTGACATCTAAATTTGTAGATATTCAGCGGTAAGGGAGGGTGGGGCAGTTCGTAACAGAATTTGGAATTTTGAGGTCACAGTCGTACTTTTTGTCTCTAAGCTTCGTGTTTCCACCAGATAAATAAATAGTGTGACCCAAGCGCAAATCCAGGGGGGGGGGGCACTGGGGGCGGGTGACGTGGGCGGGTAAACGTGAGCAGAGGTCACAATTTTGTTGAGTGGTGTCATTTCCAGATTTCAAATAAATCGGGTTTAGACTGCATTGTGAAATGAGAAACGAAATATATTCCTAGTGTTGGGTACCATATGACTCACGTTAGATTTCCCAGAAGGAACTAAATCCACAATCATCAGCTGAGGACCTAACGCTTCGAAGGTGGGCGCCAGCTGCTCTTTGATGAGTTGAATGGAGTACGGACACAAGGCTTCGTACATGATCTGGACCAGGACAGATTTGGCCGTCGGCGTCGGGGCTGCCGTCGGCTTAGGGCTTGGCGTCGAGGAAGAGGATGGTGCTGCAGTGGTTGACTCTTGTTCAGCACAGACAGCGGGCCTCACGCTCTCAGCCAATTGAGCGCAGACTGCCCGCAGCAGATTGTTTTCGGCGTTGACTTGGTCCTCCTGGCTGTACACCTATTGCCGGTGGAACAAAACATGTTATGTGACGCAAACGCAGAGCCACTGCTGAGTAAGAAAGTTGCTGTCACACCCAAGGGCTACACGCTTAAAACCTTACGAAGTATTTTCAGCATACGTAAGGCACAAACTACGTGTTAATTTTGTTTTACGAATAAATAGGTCGTAACTTAGGCATTATTTCCTTTGTAAGCTTATATATGCTCAAATTACTTTTTTATTACAAGCTACTTTTGTTTTTAAAGTGTAAAATAGCTTGTACGGTTTTCAGAAAGTACAGGATTCTTTTACAGAATTCTCTTGCCCCAGTGCAGGCATGCTGTGAACATTGGACATGGTACAATTTCATGCGCCTGTGGTTTTGTGTGAGACAGGACGCAATGTAGAGTGTACTTGCCACGCCTACACTTATTTTCTGTACGCCTGCTCATGAGACGCGCTTCATAAAGCGGCAATATGAAATTTAAGTCAACTTTAGTCAACAATGGACACTCTTCACTTTCTAGAGAAATTTTACGTGATTTCACTGAGGCACCAAAAGCTATGAGTGTAGCGTCAATTGGTGCAATGCATCTGAAGCCGTTCTCATCGCACCAGTTGGTGCCAAGCCTTCGCGTCGCACATGAGGTGCAATGAATTCCCATGCATTGGCCAAGGCCATTTTCGGGACGCATCGCACGTAAGATGCAGTGCCTGTGGCATTGCACCATCCGCGCTGTGTTCAAAGCCTTTCAAATCACAGTGTTACCCCTCAGTCGTCAATCGAATATATTCTATAGATATTATTCTGCAGAGAGCTAGAAAACGGAGAGAAATTGTAAATGAACTCACCGCGTCGAGTGTGATGCGAGGCACCCACGGGATAGGCTGCATAGTCCTGAACCCCATGCCTGCATGGAGAACATCGCCCTCGCTGCCAGTTGCACAGTCTGAGACTTCCATTGGGCTCAAGCCAACGCTCGTAAAGCACTGAGCAAATATAAAGTCTTCATCATATTACTGCGCACACTCGAACCTCAACACCCAGTAAAACGCACTCTTAAGAGTTTACGAATCTGCTTCGTAACTGCAAAGAAATTGCAGGCATCGTAGAATTGCTTCGTAATACGAAGTAATGTTTCGTATTGCAAAGGATTTTGCTTCTTATAACGAAGCATTTCTTCGCGGAATTTACAATGCCTTCGTTTTAAACGTATTACGAAGCCATTGTTCGTGGACTTTTGTCTGTGCGGTTTCTAGATTGCTTCTAGACTTTTTTTTTTTTTCAAGTAAAAAATCTTGATCTAAGGAATTTCTTCTTCAATCAAAAGCGTAGTTTGTTTTAAACGCAGGGTAAAAAGAAATCCCCGGAATGAATGAAGGTTCACCTAGCAAAAATTATGCCGATGGCACCTTTGTAAATTCACTTAGTGTTGGTAGGCTACACACTCAAAGCCGATGTAGAATTTTGTACGTGGTGATGCATGATTTAAAACCTTCGTTTTGAATAAAATTGCGAACAAATTTGCATAAATTTATGCATTAGTTCTATGCAAATTCCCCGCATGCTCAAAATCGTGCAAGTGCCACGCACAAAATTCTACATAGACAATAAGTGTGTAATTTACGAAGATTCTCGGTAATGTATAGAGAGTCCCGAGCATGCATCGTAAATCTACGTAGGTCTTTCGCAAAAATGCAAAGATTATTTCGTTCTGTTGAACAATAATCCTCGTGAAGTTACAACGAACCATTAGCAACAGTTTTGCTAGAGGTGCATTCAACTCCCAGTTGATTTATTACAGTGCATGATCCAAGAGGACATTTTTCTAGGTCCATATGAACATGACACCGACGTGATCATCAGAGCTACGACAGTACTGAAGTATGTAAACGTTCGGGTGTGGTCAATTGATATACCTCGTCGCCGGGCTTGGACGGATCTGCCGAGAACATGATGCAGCTAACCAAGGCAACCTGCTTCGCGTTGTCGCCCAGACGAGCCAGGCCGCACGCTTGCAACTTGTTGCCCAGGCACTCACTGGGTCCGTGCTGGCAGGTGAAGCTGATACCCGAGCTGTTACTGACCGTCTGCATGATGAGAAATTTTCAGTGCTGTGTTAGATGACATTGCTCAGTGGGCGTGACCGTGAGTTTCCATTGATTCCTCACGGAATTCAATCAATCTGTAGTTCTAATGGTAACGTTAATCATAAACGAATGTTGTCACATCAAATCTGTGATTATAGGAGCCAAGAGCGGCAAAAACTTAAC
Organism: Stenchaetothrips biformis; assembly: GCA_030522485.1. NCBI lineage: Eukaryota > Metazoa > Arthropoda > Insecta > Thysanoptera > Thripidae > Stenchaetothrips > Stenchaetothrips biformis. The sequence continues at coordinate 2,237,602 of CM060096.1, forward strand.
ACACTTATTGCATAATTAACGCTATAATTTTTAAAACAACGCGATTATTTGAAGGAATCACATTTTTTTTTTAGCGGTGCTGACGAAACTTCGACGCCTCCCAATAGAACAATCCTAACTGTCAGTGCAGATCGAAGACAATCCTAATTGCCAGGGCAGATATAAAACAAGCCTAACTGCCGGGGCAGATCCGAAATAAGCCTAACTGCAGAGGTGGTTATAACTGGGTTAGAACTCTCTTCACTGCAAATCAGTGAATCGCGATATCCCTAAAACATAATGTTTACGTTTTTAAATAAGGATGAAACTGTCTAACAAGGTTTTCGGCAAGTAGTTTTATGTAGTGTGTGAGCGTCACGCAAGAAAAGACCGATTTTCACGTCACGTTCAGGTAGGATAGGTCTGTATCGACACTGACAGTTGGGATTGTCTTGGGCCTGCACTGACAGTTAGGATTGTCTTGGATCCGCACTGGCATTTAGGATTTTTCTGTTAGGACGCGTCGACTTATTTCCACGTTAGAAATATTACATAATAGGAGCCCTCGTATTGTACCGCGAGTCACAACTCCGGGGAAAAAGGATGGGTGTGTGAGTGTTTGCGCGCTCGCCCATTTCGTGTTTATGTATGCGTAATTATGCGTCATGTTTCAGGTCAATAAGTTTCAGGTGACGTACACAATGTACCTTAGCTATTCCGTAAGGAATGAAGTCGACCACCATGAACTGTCCCAGGGATGCGTAGGTGGGCGCCAGCTGCTTCTTCACGAAGACAATCGAGTCCGGGCATTTCGACTCGTACATGATCTGAACGAGCACCGCCAGCTGGAAAATGCGACAAAACATGCATGACAGGGGATGCATACTCTTCCTCGTATTTTCACCTAAGGTAATCCGTGCCAAAATTTAAAAAAAAAAAAATTGCAAAGAAAATGCTTTGCCCAAGAAGATGAGCACAAGCTGGCTCCACCCTTCCCCGCCGCTCCTCGCTGTTTTATGATCCGCATTGATGCTCGGTGTGGCAGGGTGTCGAGAGCAATCGAATGTTTACATTAACCTGAGTTTTGGAGCAGTGAAGGGAAGCAGTCTACATGACGTCTAAAATATGCTTCAAAAGTACCTTCGGTAGTTCCAGGAGAGATGTGTCACCTTTCGCATGACCATCTCCGCGGGGAGAGTAGGGTTCAATAGAACGTTAATTTCAGAGCGCTGCCAAACCAAGACTGTTCGAGGTAGACACTCGGCTTGGACGGTAAACGGTACATTGGAATTGCCTCCTCCTAGGTCCGTGGGCCAAGGAACTTTACCGCTGATCAGAATAAGCATAGAAGGGATTTAGTCCTATTGTTGCCGCGATGCAGATGCAATGGGGCTCTCACGTTTAGCAGCGAAGGACAATATTTTCATGCAAATTAAGGTCTCGCTTCCAGTGTTCGGACTTTTGAGCTTGAACATCTTGGCTGACTGGCCCGTCTGGTGGCCAGCCGACCGCCGGCTGACAGGCGAGTGCGAGAGACAGACGCATGGTGTCTCGCGCCGGTGCAAGCGGGCCAGAGCTACGTCTAGCCGGCGGCCGGCTGGTCCAGCAGCCGGGCCAGCCAGCCAAGATGCTCAAAAGTCCGGACACTGCTCGCTTCATGTCAACTTTGTTTTAACAAAAATCGCAGCTTACTTCGCCTAAATCATAAGAAAAACAACAATAAATATAGAAAGTAAGACAAGTTGTGTACCACACTTGGAAGCGTGAGGCATGTTCGTTCACGCTCGATTGTGAGACAGTCCCGCACTTGGATTTTTGCGGTGTGCCCCCTCGTACGTACTGCATCTTTAGCGAGAGTGGCCGTCTCCGCCTTGAGGCACAGCTCGCGGGCAGCGATATCGTCCTGGTTCAGGGCGTCGCCGGAAGCACGCAGGCATTTCACCACGGAGGACACCCCCTCCTGAGGGCTGAGCTGCAGCATCCCCAGGCAGTCGGCCCGGACGTGCTGAGGAAGACCTTGCAGGCACCGATCCAGTCGCCGGGAGGAGCTCCAAGTGCCGACCTTCACGTTTGGAGCTGCCGTCTGCACAGGTGAAAAACTGAACACCGCAGAACGGGCCAACGTCTGACATCACCACTTACACTGTAAATCAAATGGTGATACATCTCACCATCTGAGGGGTGAGACAGAACTGTCTCACCGAAAAAGGGTGATACTAAAGTGTATCACCGTAAAAAGGTCGTACACGAATGTATCACCGAAAAAAGGTCGTACTCAAATGTATCACCGAAAAAGAGTGATACTTCCTCAGGAAAACAAGGGCCCATCTCACTGATGTCTGACCATTTTTCGGTGATACATTTGTGTACGACCTTTTTTTCGGTGATACATTCGTGTATGACTTTTTTTCGGTGAGACTTTTTGTATCACCGGAAATGGGTGAGACGTCTCACCCTTTGAATTGCAGTGAACTATTGAGGTACACACGTACGGTGTCGCAGAGGCAGTAAAACCTCTACCGCCTTTCTATAGACGCTGTAATCTGGAGCCCGACAATACCCATTTACTGCCGGTAAAGAATGGAAATATTGCCGCGTTTCGATTTGTGACAAAATGAGCAATTTTCCGGGTTTATACCCTGCTGCCCTCTGCGGGTGTGCAGAACACCAAACGGTTTTTTTTTTGTGATCCAGGATACGGTGGCTGCTGTACCTTGAGTACAGTGGCATTAGAATTCACGGCCCTTGCCTCCATGGTTTTCCAAAATAAACTATTCTCACCCCACAGACATGGAATGCCCCTGTGCTCGCACTTTGTGAATGGGACTACACACTAAAATCTTTAGGAGTTTTTAATGCATAATTATGCATGCACAGAAACGTGCGTAAGGTGTGTATAATACACTGATAGAAAAAAGTACAGAAATTACACGGAAAATGTCTGGTAGTTTTTTACCTGGACCGTCCGTACCTTGCCACCACGGAGCTTCTGTACAGGTTTTCCGTACCACTTTACATGAGATCCTTATGGGGACCACAGAGAACCAGTACGGAAGGTCCGTACCTTTTCTGTACCCTATTTTCCGTACATTTCCCGTACCAAAACACGGAATTTTTTGCAGTGCATTATGCATCACTGTGTACATTTAAGCAAGAAGATGCACAAAATGTACACAATGATGCATAATATTATACACACCTTACGTATGTATCTGTGCATGCTTAACTATGCCTAAAAAGTGCATAATTATGCATTTAAAAAGTCCACAAGAGTTTAGTTTGTACATACGGCAGCTAGTGCGAGCGACAGCACGACGAGGGCGTGTCGGAGAGCCATGACGGTGTACTCGCTGGTCGGTGCACTGTGAGTACTCTGAGCGCCGGCTATGGCTGCTCCTGGCCGCGTACTGTCATCCTTATCGATATTGTCATTTCTAAAACCCTGAGCTTCGCGCGGCAGCCACCGCATTACGGCGCAGACTCGGGAGTATCAGCAGGTGCACTCCAGATACGGCGAGTCACGTCCGCACCTGCACTGCAAGAAGTCAATGCGTCACAGAAAGTGCTTCGGAATGAGTAGAATTTTGTAATACACTTCAAAAAAAATCCATCTTAATTTTAAGAAACTAGTTTGTGAAGCAGTTTACAAAGATTTTTTGCTATTAAAAGTAAGAAACTTTCCCCTCTTAAAACTAATAACCAAATTTTTAAAACTCATAGAATTTTGTTTATTAAATTTCATAATTATATTAGACTAAAGTGGGAGGTAAGAACGACTGTACTGACGTCCGAATTACCATGTATGTGTGACGGAAGTCTTCATTACAACGTGCATCGTGCACCTGAACTAGATCAGCTCTCAAAAACAAGATGTTGAGGAAAGAGGACCACTCTCCCTGCGTTCGTCACTGGTGGGATGAAGCACACATCGGAGGAGGATTGTGCGTGCACCTAACCTCAGGTCCGACCGTAGACGCCAGCGAGTGGCAACATGAAAATGCGTTTTTCTCTACATCAGTGTAATATTTTGTTAAATACTCTTAGCTAACCGATAGAGAAGATATTTACGAACGCAACATATAGTATCATTTGCAAAGAGAAGGTATTTTAGAAACATTAATTGGAAATACTAATTGGGAAATGGTCACGGCGCTCCAAGCGCCACCTAGCGGCAGGTCTGTGAAACGTGGCCTTGGACCCAGCGGCTGACTGTGGACCATACCATGTGAGAAGTAGCTTGTCAACAGTTCGCGGGAATTTATCAAACTAAACCTTCGATTTACGTTGAATGTGACCGCACTCGCTGAAGCGTTCAACCTTAACTTGAAACAGTTTCAGAAATCTAGTTGTGAAAAGTCATAAGTCATCTGGATTTTAAGAGACGAATTATTACTTTTGAAAGGCAACCTTAGTTTTGACAAACCCAGATAATGAGTTTTCAAAATGGTTTTGAAATTTACCAACTATTTCTTACTTTTCATTTTAGTTTTGGTAAATGTAATAAATTATAGCACTTTTCACAAACTTTTCTGAGTTTTCATATCATTTCAAAATATTATTAAGTTTAAGACATTTTTATGTCTTAAATTTCAGAAAAATTTTTGCAGTGTAGTAAGACCACTGAAAATTGAATGGAAATGAGAACATATGGCGAGCCTAGAAGTCCTGCTAACTTTAGATCACGCTAAAAATAACTGTTGCGACGGTCAACTTTGTTCACTATAAATCCGAAGGTCACACTGAGAATGAAAGAGTCTTGATCAATACCGTGAAACGGGATAATTTCGGGCACTTTTAAGAGGTATTTTTAAAATTGTGAAGGTCGTGGTGTTGCCATGGACTTAAGAGTTAAAGTTTATCATCTACCCACCTTTAGCTTCAATTTGACGCCAATTCCAGATATCTACGCCTCACCGCTCTTACAGTGGAGGGCCCAAAGCAGGGCATGGTCGACATGAGCCCCATCCCATTTGAGCCCCGACGACTTGAGCCCGGACCCGAGCCCCGGTCGAGCCCCGGTCGAGCCCCGGTCGAGCCCCGGTCCGAGCCCCAGCAGCCGGAGCCCCGACTTGAGCCCCGTTTGAGCCCCGGCCCGAGCCCCGAGCGGAGCCCCAAACTTCAGAGCCCGCCTTGAGCCCCGGTCAGAGCCCCACTTGAGCCCCGGTCAGAGCCCCACTTGAGCCCCACGGAAAGGGACCGTCCTTAAACCACAAAACTTCTTTTTTGGCTAAAAATTGAAATAAAATAGATCTGTTGGCATGGCCCTCTGCCCCGATTTCGCACTGCCCTTTCCCGCGGTCTCTCTCGCACGTCCACGGACCGCCCCATGAGTGGGAGCGAGATGGGGCGGCGAGAGCACAGTCCGCAATCGTTCCGCTGAAAGGCAGTTGGTGCTGCTGCAGCAGGCGCTCGTCCGGTAGCGGCACCCTCTTGACCACCAACGCCAACGACGCTCAACTAGGTCGTGAAAAGGGAGTGTGTGTAAACGTGTGCGGCAGTGTTACTAAAAAAAAAGGGGGCAAAAAGTAGCCAAAACACGGCGTTTTGAGGCGGGCTCCCTGCCTATTCTAAGCAAGTTCTCCCACTGAATTTGAGACCGCCGCGCACCGGTCTGTTTGGGCCACTTTTTGCCCCCTTTTCAACACCGTGTATAGAAGGTGTTCTTCGGAATTGGAGGGAAGAGGGTGTGTGTGTGTGTGTGTGTGTGTGTGTCTTCTCACAGGTGAGTTACCACAGCCAAATGCCTTCACCTTGCCCGGAGTAGAAGCCACAGTACCAACGTGCCTTGGGCATCTCGATCCGCTTTTCAAATGCTTTCTGCTTCCGGCTTGATAGTAGTATACAATTTCGTCCTGGCCCCCGATGCCCAGTGGGCCATGAGACCGGTGGAGGCGGTCAAAACCCCGGACGGGTTTTGAGCTCTTGGGTCGCTAAATGGGACTCAAACCGAACGTGTGACCCCCACCAATGGATTGCTCTCTGAACGAGGAATCCATTGCTGGGGTTCACACATTCGGTTCGAGTCAGTCGCTCAAAACGCGTCTAGGGTTTTGGCCGCCTACACCGGTCTTCTGGCCCACTGTGCGATGCACAGGGTGAGTGGTCTGCTCGAGGCCTCGCAGCGCAGCTAGGCTCCAGTCCTCCGTGCCACACTGTATGTAATTTAAACACACTCTGACATCACTCTGCGCAGAATGTCAAGAGTTCTGCGCGCCTGCGTCGGAATGGGTAGGCAGCGCGCTTGACTCACGTGCCATGCGGGTTTGCCTACCCTGCACTTCGCAGGCGCTTGGCAGGTGCGATGCGACCCGCCCGCTGCGTACTATGGGCATTCCTGCAAGCGCCCTTTGGCTCCAGTCGGCTCCTGGAGGCAGGTAACGAGCGGTACGCGCCGGATGGATATGTTCGGAGTGGGTGTGGGTGAGCTTCGCGGATGCTCCCACACGCCCCGACAGTGCAATGTCATGTGGCATTCCAAACTGTGCCACCCCTTAATCGGCGAGCGTGTTTGATGCTTTCGTTGTGCTGTCAAGTAAAGAATTGTACCTTTCCTCCCTATTTTGTCTGCACACTGTTGCAGAGGCGCTCTTCCACAAGGCCACTGGGACAACACGTTCCATTCAGTTCCAGTCGGTATGGCGAACCGGCAAGGAGGACGGACATCATCCCGAGAGGTCCGAGGGCATCAGAGACCGGATTCGGACTCAGCTGCTCCACACGGCGACAGAAGATGCACAGACGCTGTCGGGAGCGAGGGTTGGCTGACCGGCAGTGCCCGGTCGTAGGTTCGATGCCACTCGGCGCCAGAGTGTCGATTTATTTTGGGCACTTCCGGTTTTTGTCATCGGAATAAATGAGATCAGGTACTATGTAGGCAGGTTTGCAAAAGCGCCAATCCAAAAAAAAACAAAACAAAACCCAAAAAAAAACAAAAAAAAAAAACAAAAAAAACACACACTCATTTATTAGGCCGTGAAAAACGGAAGACTCTGGCAGGAATCGGAACGAACCGGCCTCATCGCGAGAGGTCCTAGGGCATTGCGCCACACCGATGCTCAACCAATTTTCAGCATAATGGAAAGATGAGAAAATGTATTGAAAGTCAGTGCTGGACAGGTCAAAAGCTAAGCAGCCAAAATACTTGTAAAAATAAATAAACAGCCTTTGGTAAAACACGAGTGAAACTTCTTTTATTGTCCAAAGAGTACACCAGTCAAAGAAGCACAATGTGGTATTCACAAAGAGAAAATAACATGGTTTATATTTTGACAAACGAGAAAAAAAATGCACTCTAAAATGACATCAAGTGCACAAAATAGTTGCGCGTTTTATTTTTGAAGGGAGGGCTTCTGTGACTCTTGACGAGGTGTGAGGTGGGGGAGGGAGGCGCTCAAGGGCCTCGTGACGTACTTACGAAAATGTTCGCCATAAACGGAAAAAGACGAGAGAGAGAGAGAGAGAGAGAGAGAGAGAGAGAGAGAGAGAGAGAGAGAGAGAAAAAAAATTTAAAACACTTACTTTTCCGAAGGAAATCAACGTACTCTGGCTGAGGGTACTTGAAGCTCACGATCTCGTCTCACAGTACCATCATGCATCCCGCATACCTGGAACTGAAAATGGTTACCCCTTACCAATAGGCCAAAAAGCACAAATACAAAAAGGGCGAAACATTGAATCCCTATCACTGGGGTCCACGCGAACTTCGGTAAGACTTGACCAGGGCCTAACGGAAAAGTGCCGTGGGCAGGCCATTTGGTCTGCCACACCTAGCTCAAATCACTGGAAGGCCCATAGTCGCTACATTAACTCGGATTCGCGAACTTCGGAAAGACTTGACCAGGGCCTAACGGAAAAGTGCCGTGGGCAGGCCATTTGGTCTGCCACACCTAGCTCAAATCACTGGAAGGCCCATAGTCGCTACATTAACTCGGATTCGCGAACTTCGGAAAGACTTGACCAGGGCCTAACGGAAAAGTGCCGTGGGCAGGCCATTTGGTCTGCCACACCTAGCTCAAATCACTGGAAGGCCCATAGTCACTACATTAACTCGGATTCGCGAACTTCGGAAAGACTTGACCAGGGCCTAACGGAAAAGTGCCGTGGGCAGGCCATTTGGTCTGCCACACCTAGCTCAAATCACTGGAAGGCCCATAGTCGCTACATTAACTCGGATTCGCGAACTTCGGAAAGACTTGACCAGGGCCCAATGGAAAAGTGCCGGGGGCAGGCCATTTGGTCTGCCACACCTAACTCAAATCACAAGAGGGATACTCGCCAAGGCAAACCGATGCTCATCACCATAAGGATAGGGTGCTACCAGGCTCTCTTACGCAAAGACTGAGCATATCAAATGATGTTCACTGTTCTATTCCCTTAAAAGAGCTGATTACTAGAGTTTAAAATCAAAGGCCCCCTTCATATCAGTGTTTGTTGCTCTATTGGTAGGGGTACCTGAACATGCTGTTCAGCGTTGCCCTCTCTCACGAACTCTTCATCATTCTTCAAGAAGGTCACTTTGTGTATCGATGAAGATGGATTCTCCAGGCAGCGAGGCAGCAGATCATTGGGGTCAATCTGAAAACACAGAAAGCTTTCCTTCAGACCACTTACTTAAACAAGATAATCCCAGTCACAATAGGAAATGGTTGTCATTTTTATAATCGCCACACCAATAACTATGCGAAATAAAGGAAAATGCCAATTTGAGCTTTTGGTCCTAAACTGGGTAGTACAGGGGCACAATGGATGCCACTATTGTGACGAGCACTCAACATTGCAAAACTTGACTTTGAAATTTAGGTCTCGATCCATGAAACAATATTGATGAGAATATTTTAGTACAGTTAATTTAATGAGACTCAATTTATGTCTGACTGATCAAAACTTTTTATGGAGACAAATAATTGTCAGATCCAATGAATCGTCTAATTGAATGCAATTCAATGATTTGTTGCTTAAAACACCCTGACATAGCAAATCCCTCACACATTATCTCTTGGAAGTGAAAAGTTGGGCTTTGCTTATACACCATGCAACACATTCAGATAAAATGTAGAGAGACCCAGCTTAAACCATGACCAATGCATAGTACCAGTCGTTGCAGTCAAAGAACTGTGAAGTTGAAGGAATCGGCCACTTGAATCTTATAACCAATCCACTTCCGTCTCAAAAACCCATTTACCCGCTTCATATATACAGACAAATCAAAAGGAAAAATGAGTTGATGTGAACTTTACATTGCAAGCATTGCATTCATCTAGAGGTCATCTTCTGACACTGTCCAACGCCATCACTAGACAACTAGAGAGCCAGTGCAGCAACAGCCCCCCTCCCTTTTTACATCCATTTTAAAAAAATTATTAAAAGGTAACTTTTTTAAAAATCATTTTGTTGAATAAAGTTCCCTCCCCCCCCCCTTTTTTTCTCTCTCTTCTCACATAAATATAAAATAAAATAAGAAAACAGTTTTCCCCTCCCGATTTCTTCCCCTCAAACAGGAGACTACTATAAAGTGTGATACTCACAGGCATGAAGACTGCAATGCCTCTGGCAGCAGTGGGTTGTGTTGTGACAGCTGAAAAACACATCTGTCCAGGGCAGCTATCCATGTAGAGGAAGAACAGGCATTCTTCTCATAATTGAAACTGGTACACCAATGACACAAGCCTGCAATGAAAACAAAAGGCATGAGCAAAGAAACAGATGTTAATATAAACATTTATTAAAATGCAAGAACAAACGGATGAGCTTGCATTGCATTGCAGATGAAAGTGTTATACTCACCGCTGGTTCTTTCCCAAACAGAGTGTCTGTGCCAGCACATATGCTGGCATAATGAGTAGATGAGATGACTGTGATGGAAAATTAAAGACTAACTGCTGCCTTCATGGGAACCAGACGTGCAGAGGACAAAGTGATAAGGTGTAGCTCCCAGTCACAAAAATAATTCCTTGGAGGCCTTCACAACTGTCGATTCTGCAAAGAAGGAGAACAAAAGCTTGAAAACACTATATTGTCAGAGAGGATTGTAGCAATCTTAAGTTTACAGGCCCGCTTTCCCAGACAGGTGTTATAGAAGTCAAACTCACCTAAGGAATCGTAAGAAGCCACAGACAAACAGCCGGTGAAAATGCAACACAAACTTCTAGAAGTGTGAGGCCAACACAATTCTTACTCAAACTGTTGGTAGGGCAGAGCTAATGAGCAAAGCTTCGTCACTTGTGAAGAGCAAGGTTGGTCACCCCAATCCATACACAATAATGTTTCTTCACGGTTCTCGAGTCTGTGAAAAGGAAAACAATGATAAGCACTACAACAGTTTTTGCTAAGAAAAGTAAAAAAGTTATAAAGAGACGAAAGTTGGTGCCCAGTTTGAGAAAACAATCGTCACCTTGAGTAGATTGTGAAGGGTGAGATAAGACTGCAAGCTTTCCTTCCTTCAGGGATAGGCCCAGGTGCTGTTGATTCCTCGGAGATTGTGGTCGCCTAGTTCGTTCCTGATTGTGAGATTCATGTTCTCTTCTGCTGACAGATGTCTCCAAACCTGCAAATTAAACAAACAAATTGAAGATTCAGTCTTAATAACGCAGTTTCTTTTTTAAAAGTCAGAAACAAAACAATGTTGACATACATGATGAACTCCTTATCTTCTTTCTTCCTACATCGAGCACACCCCATACGATAACGACTCTGAAATTTCATTGGATGTATGCCAAGAGAGCAGTGTACCTGTATCAGAAAAACAAACAAACTGTTACATTTCATTTTTTCAAACACGAGTCTGCAGTGGAAACTCAAAGCATGAGCAAAATAATAGGCGCAAGTTCATTCCATCAAAAAATGAAAGAAAAAATGAATTAACTACTTAATAAAAAAAATACACAGACAAAACTTCAACTTTTCTAGATAAGAGTTAAAAATATTTAACTCACAGTTGGTTCTGCACAAATGAAAGTGTCTGGGGTGTTCCTGCAGGCAATCTTGCATAATTTCTCACTACTTTCTTCACAAGCACAAGGTACCTTTCCCCTGCAAAATGGGACAAGATGAGCCACAGATGAATACATTGCAATGAAGGATTAAAACTAACTCCCAGAGTCAGTTGACATTTTGGTTCATATCCAAACTGCTGCCAGGTCAGAGCTCACAATGACAGCTTCATCACCTAGCAAGCATGTCAATGGGCTTGTGAAATACACGAATCAACCCCAATCAGTTTACAAGGTTTTCTCAGCACATGCACACTAAGGAATCTTTCCAGCCTGATATATCAAAGCCAATCACGAGGCTCTCTGATATGTAAAAAGGAAAACAATGAGTTTGGATATGCACCACTTTGTGTGTTACTGAGGATGGCAATTACGTTTCACAGATTGGGTCAAGCACCAGAAGAGAAGATTGTAGACAAACCAATGAGAGACTGAAGAATTTACTTCTTCCATTTACAGGCCAAAATGCGATAGCCTTGAATAGGGGGAGTGATCTTAAAACTTGAATGGATTCACCGGATACATTCAAAGCAGTCGCTCCGAGGCCAAAGTTGCACTGGTGTTTTCCTGGACGGCATCACAAAAGCACAAATCTGCAAAGAAAGAGAGCAGAAACCTGAAAACTACTGACACACAAACATCGGTACATGTTGCCCATCTCAGAGTTTTCCTTTCCCCTTCCACAAAGACTAAACACAGTTGCAAAATTATAAAATGATAAGAAAGAAAATAAAACAAGAAAAGGAAAACTCTGAGAGGACCACACACATTTCCAGACAGGAATCATAAAACTCAAACTCACCTCTCAAATCGTTGGAAGCCACAAACAAACCAGGTGGAGATCATTCAAAACTAACTTCTGGAATGAATCTGATCATATAGTTTGTACCCAAACTACATTCAGGGCTTCATCAAGGCTTGTGAAGAACAGGAATCGACAACCCTGGCCATCCGGTTGACAAGTTTCCTCATCATGGCAGCACCAAGTACTGTTTCCAGCACCAACAACAAAATGAGGCTTTTAAGTCTGAGAAAAGGAAAACTAATCAGCACCAGTGTAACTTCTGATAAGAAAAGTAATAATGCTGGATGGGCTGGTGCCCAGTTTCAGAAACAAACAACTACCTTGAGCAAGTATGAAGGGCAAGATTCGCTGGCTGCAGAAATATATCGTAAACTTCGTGTTCTCATCTGCTGACAGCGGACAGTTAGTCTCCAAACCTGAAAATAAATCAAACAAATAAAACATTTGATTTAAGCAATGCAGGTTTCCTTTAGTGTCACAAGTAAAACAATGTTTACGTACCTGGCCTTTCCTTTCTGAATCTGGTACTTGTTACCCTAGATTGAGCTGATCCCACAACATGACTATACTCCAACGTCTCATTGAATGTTGGCCCACACACCTGTAAACCTGCATCAGACGAAAAAATATACCAACCAAAAAGAAACAAATATTAGCGAAACGAAGCCTCACGAGATGTTTCTAATTGGTATGTGTCAATAGCCAGAGACAAGCCAAGGTACATTGAAAGCTTCACAGAGCGTTCCTAACCAAACTGAACGTGAATACATCAATCCACCACTAATCAAGAGTACATCTATGCACAGGGTTGAAACAAATATGTAACTTTCAGAGAATCATTTGCAAACAGTTTCTCTTGTGCATACCTCAACATAACCCCCTAACCTCAACATCGCTTGACGACAGGTAGTCGCGACTAGACGTTAGTGTTGATCGATTTGAAGCGCCCAGGGAGAGGGGAACGGGCAACATAAGTCAACCGGTAATGGTTTCGACGAAGAAGATCCCTTCAACAATCAATCATGTATCACTACTGAATCGGGTTGTGTTTGAACGAGTGCGCGGCGTACACGATCGGCGGACCTGACATCATAGTCACGTTAGGCGGCATACAAATAACATTAATTCTGTCGGTATTTGGCAATAACAGAAACAATTTGGAAATAACAATCCCACAGCGCACACGCTAACACGAACCTTCACCAACCATCTACAGTGTAGCCAGAAAGAAGACCGGAACGGCCCACGACCGTAGACGCCACACGCACCACACACCACGCCACGCCATGCCATGTGAAACTGAGGTCTTCTCCCTGTTTTCCCTTCGCGATGTTGAATAGTTGTTTAATTTCTTATTTTTCACCAAGTTCGCATTTCTGGTGTGTCTGTCAGTAGGCTTTTTACTTTTTATTGTTTGATTTTGACTTTAATTAGAGAAGAAAATTCATTTACCGACGTTGGTAATGCCCACCTGTTGCAAGAAGGCAGGCTTTGGCGTGGGGACCAGCTTCGCTTTCACTCTCCTGAACCTAAGGTAGGCAACGCACCCTGGAGGTCTAGGACTTTATGTCCTGTTAGAAGATATGAAAATTGTGTTGTTTGACATTGAACGTGATGAAGGAGAAAAACTTGCCTGTGGGCCCTAACATTCACTTTTACATGTAAGATACATCATCAAGATTTTAATATGTCTAGATTTATGCTGTTAAAAAGTTTCATTATTTCCTTTTTGTTTCCAGGTATTGATAAGCTATGACTTAATTAGTGAGGAGAGCAGAACGGATTCTTCTTTGAGTATTCCTACAGAAAGGAAGATGTCCTATATTAGGTAGTTCGACAATTGGCAACTCCATCAAAAGTGTTTTTGACAATGTATCCAGGTAAGCAAAGGTATAACAGTGAAAAAAAAAATCAAACTAAAGCTCCATAGAGTTAGATATCACCAAACATAAAATTAAAATATCAACTGTGTATATTGTGAGGTCAAGATGACAATCAAACAGTTTAAACAAAATTAAAGGGACAGGAATCGCTAGGGTTTTCAAAGAGGAATTAATAGCTATCACAGTTTTGATTCAACATAATAAATAGAAGAAAAGTTATAACAGCTCTACAGAAACAACATAAATATCTGAGCCCTAACCAGCAGGTTTCACAAAAAAATCTGGACTTATCATTTATTATTTTATATAAACATCACTTTAACATAAAGACTAGACAGTTATTTACACAACTTTAACAGACTAACAGACAAACACCAAGTTTATCAGTTTCTGAAGAAAAAGAAAGTCAAACAATATTATTATTATTATTATTATTATTATTATTATTATTATTATTATTATTATTATTATTATTATTTAATATGACTAGACAAATTTATTGTAAAACCATGAACAGTGAAAAAAAACAAAAAAACTATGGGGCATCATCACTTGATCCTATGTGCGCGTACTGAGCCATCCCCCGGGTAATCGTTATTTAATAATTTTTTGTGGTAGTGTAGAAAAATTCACTGGAAATACACATATTTTTTGCTGCATACCAAGAAGCAATTGGAAATGAATGAAATGACACTTTTAATAATTGGCTTTTCCGATAATAGCACCAAAAACTAAGTAAAGTATGCGCTGATTGAACACAATAATCTCTTCAATAATATAACATGAAATTCGGAAATTAACTGGTCTTTTAGGACAGGTTGTCAGCAAATTTAAATATTATTCAGAAAAATTCTATAATATTGAATTTGGTAGATAAGATAAGGTTTAACTTTTTTTTTTCAACATTTTTTTTTTTTTTTTTTTAAGAATTTAAGGTAGAACAGAAACTGGTGTGTAATTTTGTGAGTAATTTTGGCATGAATCACAGGGCCAAGACTATCACACGATCACACGTGAATCACACAATCACACACCAAATAAAAAGCCGAGCGTATATGCAAACTTCTGCACACCACTTTCACTTATTCCGAAGGCGCGCTGACCGCCGAGGCAAGCAGGCCGGAGCAGCGGGGAGCACTGCGACGACCACCTGCTCCAGCAGCGGGGCGACGGCGTCGGCGCCGACGGCAGCCTGTTCCTCTATGGCGACGGCGTCGACGGCAGCCTGCTCCTCGATGGCGACGGCGTCGACGGCAGCCTGCTCCTCTATGGCGACGGCGTCGACGGCAGCCTGCTCCTCTATGGCGACGGCGTCGACGGCAGCCTGCTCCTCGATGGCGACGGCGTCGACGGCAGCCTGCTCCTCTATGGCGACGGCGTCGACGGCAGCCTGCTCCTCGATGGCGACGGCAGCCTGCTCCTCGATGGCGACGGCGTCGACGGCAGCCTGCTCCTCGATGGCGACGGCGTCGACGGCAGCCTGCTCCTCTATGGCGACGGCGTCGACGGCAGCCTGCTCCTCGATGGCGACGGCGTCGACGGCAGCCTGCTCCTCGATGCTGTCAACGGCCAGCGGATGCGGTGCAGCAGGGGCGGAGAGCACTGCGGCCACCTGCTCCAGCAGCGGGGCGACGGCGTCGACGGCAGCCTGCTCCTCGACGCCGTCAACGGGCAGCGGTACTTTTGCGGCTGCTTGTGCTTGCAGCCGCAGGGCCTGCTTCAAGGCTTTCCTCCGCGCATACTGGTTCCGATTCCGTTTTCTGCCTGTGCCTTGGCCTGGAGCGGCGTCCCCAGACGGCGGCAGTGGTGCCTGTAGAGCAGAGTGCGGCGGTGGTGCCGGCAGAGCAGAGTGCGGCGGTGGTGCCGGCAGAGCAGAGTGCGGCGGTGGTGCCGGCAGAGCAGAGTGCGGCGATGGTGCCGGCAGAGCAGAGTGCGGCGGTGGTGCCGGTAGAGCAGAGTGCGGCGGTGGTGCCGGTAGAGCCCCCGCTCCAGCTCCTCCACCACGCCTCATCTTTGGCGGAGTAACGGCCACTTCGGCCGCTTCGGCCAAGCGGCGTTTGCCAGGTGAATAGGTCTGGAATGTAGGAAAATACTCAAAATTAGACAAACCGGCGTGAGGGCACAAGGGCCCGGCACGGCGGGCGCCACGCGAGTGCGAGAGAGACAGAGCAACGGAAACGACTCTTGGAATCAGTCTACAAAGCCAACGTAAGCGTAAACGTGAGCAGAATTTGAGCAGGAACAACATGATATGCGGGGAACGCTCCAAAAGCTTTTGAAAACGCGCGGGCCATTTCGGGGGAAATGGAAAAAAGGGAGGGGGGCTAGTCCGACCCGGCGCCTAGACCACCGGCCCCGACCCGGCCCCATGAAACTCGCATTTGTGCTGAAGGGTGGTTTCCGAGGGGCGCCTCACTTCGTCAAGTCAGTGTACACCCCTGACTCCAGTCACTGCCTTATCTCAGTCTAGTCACTTAGAACGCTGGCTTAAACTCATAAATTTGGCTCATTTGCGGCATTTTTGTAACGCATTTTGTGAGATTTTCAATCTTGTCAAAACGGCAATTCAGTCTAGTCACCAGTGCCTTTGTGATGATTCCGCAGGCGCCGAAGTCCCGCAGCAGACTGACGTCCTACCGGTCCTGCAGCGGCACGTCGGACACGCCCTCCGTCAGCGTCTTACGTCATCGGGTCCCCGAGCGCGGCGGCCGGCCCCACCTCGTCGTCGCGGTCCTCGGTACGGTCGGCCGGCCGGAGCGGACGAGGGGCGCGAGCGAGTGCAGCCGGCCCCCTGCTCTGCAGTCCCCAGCGCTCTCACCTCGGTACGCGAGCGGCTCGCCGCACAGTGTGTGTGCCAGGAGACCGGCGCACAAAATTGTAGACGCGTTCTAGCTCCAGAGTCGCTGAATGGGACTCGAACCGAACGTGTGACCCCACCAATGGATTGCTCTCCGAACGAGGAATCCATTGGTGGGGTCACACGTTCGGTTCGAGTCCTGTTTAGCGACTCTGGAGCCTTAAAGACGTCCAGAATTTCGGTCGCCTGCGCCGGTCTTCTGGCCCACTGTGCACCGCGGCCAGGGACAAGGAACGCAAGGCCGAGGCCAAGGCGGCGACGGCGGCCGCTCTTTATGCCCCAGGGTGACCGACCACCCCGGGCGACCCGCCGACAGCGCCTCGCTTCGGGTCGCAGGCGTCCCGCGGTCGGTAGCGTCACCGCGTCCAAGTATGGCGGATACACGAGGACGCCCACGACCGCGCCGGGGCCGCGGCGTCGCCTGCACTGGACAGGAAGGAGCCGCCACCGCCGTCGCCGCCCACCTGCCAGAGGTCCCATTTTGGCAGGCCGGCAAGATCCAGCTCTTCGCCTTGCTGCTCTATGGGTCGGCTCCGGACGCGCGGCCTGGACGACTGAAACTCGAATCGTTGGGTTGCTGCCGATGTCCGACGGCTCGCGCCTCGCGCCGGCCAGCGCTGGGCCGAAAAACCTGGCCGGAGTCGTGGGTCGGCATGAATTGACATAGGCCGATGTGATGGCCACGGGGCGAAGGACGGGCGTCGTGGCGACTGGCAGGTTCACCGACGCGCTGGCTGATGACATGAGAGAGGGCCCTTCTCTCATGCTGATGAGCGCCTATCTACTCCAGCCCCAGGTCATATTCCAGCGGGCTCTCCAGTGGGTTCTCCAGCGCCGTGCGATCGCCCGCCAGCACGAGCCAGAGCTCCCCCGCCAGCACTGTGGCCGGCCACCACCCCAACAAGCGGCCCTCCGGAGTCAGCTGGTACAACCGGCCGGGCGCGACGCCAGGCAAGCCTACCCTGGTGTTTGGCAAGCCCGAGCCCGCCATAGCCCGCCGAGGCAGTGATCGCGGTGTGGCGCGCGACAGTCCGCGCCGTGCATCTTCTGGGTAACCAGGGTGACGCGGTCCACGTCGCCCAACGCGCCCTCGCCACCTGCGCACGCGGCGCGCGGACCACGGAGCAAGAGATGCGGCGCTCAAGCAGCCGGCCCGAGAGTTGTGAGCGCACCGAGACGGACGACATGGAGACGCGGTGGTCGCGGCACGCCGGGCCGTCCGCATTCAGCTCCTCCAGCTACACGGCCTCGGCGCAGGGCTCGGCGGCGGCCTCGTCCGCGCGACTTGGCTATCGCGAGCCCACCGTCGTCACACCCACCTCCTGCAGGAGCCCCGAGCTGCCCAAGCCCGCCAAGATTGAGCAGCAGACGGCGCCGTCGCTGTCGCCGTCCAAGAAGAAATTCCTTACATTGTCTTTGGAAGAAATTAGCCCTCGGGCCCACTCGCTGCCCCCAGAGCCCTGCGCAATCTGGCACCGTCGGTACGAGTGGAGCCAAGCGGAGCCCTTTGCCGCACGGGCCGCGCCTAGCCGCGCCGAGCCAGAGCAACACCGGCTTGCAGCAAACTACCGCAAACGACGCGCAGCACTGGCCGTGCACGCGCGCTCACGCACTGGCGGTGACGCTTCTCAGTAGTAGGACTCTACCCCGGCCAGGACTGCCATACTGACGCAAGCACGCAAGCTTCTCCGCATCACCGAGGCCCCCCCGTCACGACGGCCGCCTCAGTACCCGGCAAAGTGTGTCGTCAAAGTCATCGAGAGTGCCGCGGTGCGGCAGAAGGTGGTGCCCGAGGTGGTGCCCCTCGCGCTCACTATGTTCTCTGTGCTCGCCTCCCTCGGCGCCCTCGCGCAGAGCGGCAGCCCCGCCGTCCCCGCCGCAGCGTAGGGAGGCAGGAGGCAGCGCGTCAGACCTCCCCAGCCCCAGCTGGTCTGCTGGAGGGCCTCGCTGACATTTTGCGAGGCTCCAAAAATGATACAAAAGTAATCAATTTGGGGCAGCCGCCTCAAGGGCCGCCTCGTCGCACCTCGTTACTCTGTCTCTCTTGGCAGGCGGCTCTCGGAATCAGTCTGCAGGAGCACGTCGTCGGAGAGAGCTCGATGACGCCCTCCGATGCCTTGCCCGCGACGCGCGAGCCGGGCCCGGTGGCGCCCCAGCTTGTGGCCGGCGGGCAGCCCTTGCGCCACTCCCGGCCCCCGCAGCCCGGCGGCAGCAAGCATGACCAGGACCACTAGTGTCCTGCAGCGAGAGGCAGCAACTCCGTCATTCCAGGTAAGCGGGCCTCGTGCCGTTACGGTGGAATTGCGTTCGGCGCCAATGTAAGTGGACAGGTGTAAAATTGCACGCTGCCGAGACGAGAGGAGAGAGACAATAAAGGTTCGGACTGGCGGCGTGCTCGTCGGGTACACTTCGGCGAGGACCCTCGCCGTGCTGGCCTGTGTAGCCTCGCGCGGGGCGGTTCGGGCCGCCCGAGGGGCCGGTCTGCGTCTTTAGTTCGGCCTAGAGGCCTACAGTTGGCCTGGCCTTTAGTTCGGCCGACCGGGTGGGGTGTGGGGTTGGGGTGGGTGATGAGTCATAGTAGCCGGGAGAAGGAGAAGAAAGAGAAACAAAACAAAGGAAAAGTTACCTTGCCGTCCGCGACGAATACAACATTGAACTTTTAAAGGCACGTCTTTATATCTAATTTGGTTCGTTTTCTAAGTCGTGTACTTCAGTTTAATAATAGTTCATAATTATGATAAGTAAAAACAATGGAGTGAACTTGTCTAAATTTATCCAATTCTACGTGGCAGACAGCAGACAGTCTCCAAGCTCAGAATAAATGTGCCGAATATTCATTCATTAAAACGTTAGCGACGTTGACTTAGGAATAAGGACCCTCATGTTGTAATCATGCACGATAGCAATCGGCTGGAGACATAAGTTACCGAAAGTGATCAAGATTTAGTGGTTTCTAACCTCAACTTCTCGACCTTAGTTTGTTTAGGCACTCGACCCTGAGCTGCAGTTGGGAGTGAAAGGCGGTGAAGAAAGAAAAAGAGCTGGAGTAAAAATTTAACCAAGTCTAATCCATACTCAGCACTCCATGCTCAGGTCTCGCAATTGTCACTTAAGCCCCTACTCCGTTTAAGCCTTTTTGCAAAACACTAATTTAATTTTCTTTTCACTTGTGAGTGCCGTTTGTTATGTTTGATTTCCTGTGTTTGAGATAACTTCACGTACCTGGTGTCTGGCTGTGTTCCTGTTGAACGCTACTGAAAAGCGACTCAGGAATTGGTTGCGGGGAGGCGGCGTTGGTGGCACGCACTCATCGCTCGTGATGTCCTTCTCACTGCTAGAGTCGGAGTCCTCACACAGCTGAAGGACAAGCAGAGGAGCATTATGATAATATTTCTAAATAGTCATGCAACTTAGATTAGTTCACATGCAGGATTGTTAACATGATATAAGGAGTTTAGTCTATTGTTTGTTGTTAAATCACTTGGTTACTGATGTAGCGGTAAAGGACTGCAGGCAATCTATTTGCAATCGCCAACATGTAACTAATATTTTGCAATTTTTGTTTCCAGCTAACTTGGACTAATGCCATCAAATTTGAAAAATAGAAAACTGCTACAGCTTTTATTTCATACTCACAATGATTTCTGATTCTGGCTTTTTACTGCCTACAAAGCCTTCAAAGAGACGCCGCCTCTGTAACACAGGTAAAAGCACAATGTTGTTGCGTTGTTTTTGCTGTGGGATATTGTTGTGGTAACTCTAATTCTAGTAAACACAATTCACACTGAGAGTTTTGAATCTTTGGATTATTAATGACAGGAATTTAGCTGTCCTAGTTTCTGTTGCTTGTTTTGTTTTCAATCTCAGACTTTAAAAAACTGGCAGTTCTCCTTTGGAAAGAACTACAGATGACCCATTTAAAATTGCCAAAAGAGCTATCCTAGACATTATGATGGGAAGATTGTTAAACTCAGCTTATGTTGGGGAATGTCAAATCAAGAAATTGAAACAATGAAACCTAATCCATGACATTTCTCATTACCAGGAAACTTGGAACAATGCAAGCAAATTCAGCAAATATTGAACCACCAAGGCGTGTATTTTTACTCACGGCTGAACGGGCTGGGACTGGCTGTGTTGGCTGTGGCTCGACACCATCCAAGTCATGCTGCTGCAAAGGTGAAACAAGAAACAGGTGATACTAACTGTGCATTTCAGTTGTATTTCCTCTTCCTATAGAACTTTTCTTAATTTGTAGGCTTGTACGAACATGACTTTTCATTCCCAAAATTACCACTGTCATTCAAGCAATTTGATGAGTTTTGCAAGGTCTGTTCAAAAATAATAATGTCTGTCGATGTCCTATGGACTGCTGAGAAAATATAGTCAGTCGCTAACTTGTAAAGTTCATAAATACTTGAAAGAGACACCGCTCTACATTTAGTGAAGCTGAGTTAAGTGAACTAATTTTGAGACTGATAGTGTACTGGTACTGACAGACCGACAAAATATCAATTTTATATTGTGTACTGACAGACCGTCAAAATATCAATTTTATATCACCAACATGAGAAGTTACTGAAAAATTCAAAGACTTGAATACAATAAGTGCCAAAGCGCTGGCCTGAAAAGATGATCATAGGTAGTTTGGTAAGCTAGGGTCACCCTGGGGAATCAATAAAATACTAAAACTGATGAAACCTAAAGCTTGACATTTCTTATTTCTAGGAACCTCGGAACAATGCAACCAAATTTGGCTAAGATTGAACGTCCAAATCCTTTGTTATCTACTCACTGGTGAAGATGGCGTATTCACCGCCAGAGAGCTTGAGACTGATGAATACGTCTCTGTCAAGTGTTGGCCCTGAGCCCTGTCCTCCCCCTACAAACATAAAAAAGAAACAGGTGATTATAGTAGGTTCCTCATTGTGTCATCATAGCTACTCAATAGACAATCCTGAAACGGATTTGAATCTTTGGATTATCAAAAGACCTCAGCTCTCCAAGTTTGAATGTTCTGGGCTTTATTTTCAATCTCTCAGGCTTAAAACTGATTGCGTACTCTAGTAGTCCTTTAGAAGAACACTTCAAATAACTGATTTCAAATTTCCAACATGAATTGTTACTATATTGTAAAAAGTTCCCAGCTGATGGACAAGCAGGAGTATTCAAAATGCAGGATTTGTTGTGCAAGGCTGGTAAAACCTTCCACTTAAGAGCTTTTTCTAAAAAAAAATATTATTATTATTATTATTATTATTATTATTATTATTAGTTTTATTATGGAACTCGTGAGTTTGGTCTATTTTGCAAGGTTTTGTTTCTAAATGAGTTGTCTACCAATGTAGTTGTGGACAAAAGACTACATGACTACAATTTGCAATCGCCAAAATGCAACAAATTCTTTGCCCTGTTTGTTTCAAGTGAACTTGGACTAATGACAGTGAATTTGTCAAACAACTAATAGCAACGGTTTTTATTTCTGACTGATAAATGCTGCAGGCCTGTACTGCACTGCTCCTACAAATGGGGATAGTTTATTCATGAGTCGGCAGGCTTGGTACAGCAGTCCATGGGTACCATATTTGACCGAGGTGTCATGGGGTAGTGAGGGATGAGCCAAAGCAGCTCTGATTTGAGTGATCACTGCTACCGATATTAGAGTTAACCATTCTCAAGTGATGGGAGTGGAAGCATAAGATTGAGGCCAGATTTGCCTAAGCTAACCTGGGGAATCAATAAATTAAACCAAATGAAATCTAACTCTTGACATTGCTCATTTCAAGGAACCTTAAAATAATGCAATCAAATCTGGCAAATATTAATTAGCCAAGTCCTGTATGTATGTATTTAAGTTAGATTTAAAAAAAAAATAGAATTAATTTTTATTTGAAGGATTATAAGAAAATGAATTTCCATTCTCAAAATTATTACTATTATTTAAGCAGTTTGGTCTGTTTTGCGAGTTTTTGTTTCAATTAATTAAATTGATGTGCAAAAGACCACGGAGTATCTAAAGTCGATCGCTAACTTGTAAAGATCACAAAGACTTAAAAGACACTCTGTGTTAAATTTATAGAAGCTGGCTTGCATGTAAACTATTAGTTATTTTTCACTGTTGGTTTTTAGGCTACTTTGACTATTGCCAGTTAATTTGAAAAGTAATTATCTTCCTAGCTTTTATTTGATACTTACAGAATTCTCTACAAACAGCTGCATTAGTTCTTCCATGTTTTGGTCAAAGCTTGCCAACATATCATTCTGTAACACAAATTTGAATCTTTATGTTATTAAAGAAAAGGGACTCCAGCTCTCAAGTTTTTGTGTTTTGGGCATTGCTTTCAATCTGTCAGACTGTGTTCAAAACTGACGGTCCTCTTTTGGAAAGAACTACAGATAACCCATTTCAATTTGCCAAAAGAGCTATCCTAGACATTTTGATGGGAAGATTGTTAAACTCAGCTTATGTTGGGGAATGTCAAATCAAGAAATTGAAACAATGAAACCCAATCCATGACATTTCTCATTACCAGGAAACTTGGAACAATGCAAGCAAATTCAGCAAATATTGAACCACCAAGGCGTGTATTTTTACTCACGGATGAACAGGCTGGGACTGGCTGTGTTGGCTGTGGCTCGACACCATCCAAATCATGCTGCTGCAAAGGTGAAACAAGAAACAGGTGATACTAACTGTGCATTTCAGTTGTATTTCTTCTTCCTATAGAACTTTTCTTAATTTGTAGGCTTGTACGAACATGACTTTTCATTCCCAAAATTACCACTGTCATTCAAGCAATTTGATGAGTTTTGCAAGGTCTGTTCAAAAATAATAATGTCTATCGATGTACTATGGACTGCTGAGAAAATATAGTCGGTCGCTAACTTGTAAAGGTTATAAATACTTGAAAGAGATCACGTGCTACATTTAGTGAAGCTAAGTTGAGTGAACAGATTTTGAAACTAATAGTGTACTATAGTAGCAATTTTCTATCACCAAAATGAAAAGTTAATGCCTACTTAAAATAATCAAATATAATGAATTTCTATATTTTACTCACAGGTGCAGAAGCTGCAAATGGCTCCTCGTCTACAGGCTCTGGCTCCTCATCTACTGGCTCTGGCTCCTCGTCTACAGGCTCTGGCTCCTCATCTACTGGCTCTGGCTCCTTGTCTACTGGCTCTGGCTCCTCGGCAAACATGTCCTCCTACAAAGGTAAAAACAACTCAGGTGATACCTAGTATGGATTTGATTTGATTTGTTTTCTTAATTTTTAGGCATACAAGAAAAAAGTTAATGCAGACTTCAAAGACTCGCATTGAATAAATGCAAGTATTTTACTCATGGATGTTGAGTGCCACTCTGAGCAAGTCTTGCTACAAAGGTAAAAATAACACAGATGATACTTAGTATGCTTTTGATTTTTATCATTCTTTTTTTTTCCAAGAAATTCTCTTAAGTTTTCTTCTTATAACAAGATGACTTGAATCCAAACTAACTTTTTGCACTGTTGGTTTCTAGGCTACTTGAACTAATGCCAGCAAATTTACTACTGCGCTTAATTTATTATACTCACGGAGGGGCTGCTGCCCAGAGACGATGTCAGGAAGTTGCTCCAGTCCATGTTAACAGGCAGGTGGGGGCTGTCGTCGCCCATATGATGGTCTATTTGCACCTGACAAGTAAAACACTTAGTTAATGCAATTGCTCTTTTCTTGTGTACGAGGGCTAAGCTGGTTTTACTTACAGGAGTGTACGGTGGACTGGGGTCCAGCACAAATGCCTCTTCCTCATCTATTTGCACCTGACAAGTAAAACACTTAGTTAATGCAATTGCTCTTTTCTTGTGTACGAGGGCTAAGCTGGTTTTACTTACAGGAGTGCACGGTGGAGTGGGGTCCAGCACAAATGCCTCTTCCTCGTCTATTTGCACCTGACAAGTAAAACACTTAGTTAATGCAATTGCTCTTTTCTTGTGTACGAGGGCTAAGCTGGTTTTACTTACAGGAGAGCACGGTGGAGTGGGGTCCAGCACAACTGCCTCTTCCTCGTCTCTTTGCACCTGACAAGTAAAACACTTAGTTAATGCAATTGCTCTTTTCTTGTGTACGAGGGCTAAGCTGGTTTTACTTACAGGAGAGCACGGTGGAGAGGGGTCCAGCACAACTGCCTCTTCCTGGAAACCCTGCAAAATATATTTACATTTCATCTCAGAATTTTTGGAGTAAGTTTATTATGACGGTAGGAGTTGCATTTTGTTGAAGGCAACCTTTAAAAATGCAGAGATTTGTGAAAAATGCTGCGAAAAATCAGTTTTCATTTTATAACTTGGCGACTGAGCACATGTCAAGTAAACATATGTTGCCACTATTGTTTTACTTGTCTCCCCATTTTCATGTAGCAGCTTCACTTACTCTGTTAATCAAATATATCTACCTGGTAATAGTAATAGCACGACAGATATCCGTTTTCACTGTGCTGTTCTTGCCTTATCAAAGATATTCATAATAATTTTAAAGTCAAACCATAAAGAATTGTGACAACAGACTGTTGTTTCTAAAACAACTTGGACTAAAATGTGACTTCCTTAAAGGCCTTAATAGGAGTACAGCAAATTATTTGACTGCTGCGCTTTCATCATATATATATTTTTTTATTTTTTTTTTGGACGGCTTGCTAATTTTGGATCTGCATAGCATTAGAGTACAAACGACTGGTACTTAATGTATCACAAGTTAAGGTAACCTCAGTCGGGAGCTATGCTGCAGCTCAGGACAATCGGTAAAAATCTGGTAAATAATCGGGAACTCGCTGGCCAAGCCCACGCTTTCAAGGGTAGTGACTGTAATGGAACTTTGATATGCTTGACCTAAAAAAAGCTACTGACCTGTTGTTCATGTCCAGGAGCTGGTGAGCCTGCCTCTACCGCCTGCGCTGACCGAACTGCCTGGGACTGGACTGGCAAGGGGACGTCCACCGCTTGCTCTTCCACCCTTGCCTGGCGCTGGCCTCGCCAGAATTGCCGGAGCTGGCCTGGCCGGGCTGGAAGCATGGCCTCAGGGTCTTCGTCCACCGCTTCCTCTTCCCCTTCCCTCGCTTGCGCTGCTGGTCGGAGTCCCTGGAGCTGGCCTCGCCGGGCTGGCTGGAGCTGGCCTGGCCGGGCTGGAAGCATGGCCTGAAGGTCTTCGTCCACCGCTTCCTCTTCCTCCTCCCTCGCTTGCGCTGCTGGTCGGAGTCCCCGGAGCTGGCCTCGCCGGGCTGGCTGGAGCTGGCCTCGCCGGGCTGGCTGGAGCTGGCCTGGCCGGGCTGGAAGCATGGCCTGAAGGTCTTCGTCCACCGCTTCCTCTTCCTCCTCCCTCGCTTGCGCTGCTGGTCGGAGTCCCCGGAGCTGGCCTCGCCGGGCTGGCTGGCGCTGGCCTCGCCGGGCTGGCTGGAGCTGGCCTCGCCGGGCTGGAAGCATGGCCTGAAGGTCTTCGTCCACCGCTTCCTCTTCCTCCTCCCTCGCTTGCGCTGCTGGTCGGAGTCCCTGGCGCTGGCCTCGCCGGGCTGGCTGGCGCTGGCCTCGCCGGGCTGGCTGGTGCTGGCCTCGTCGGACTGGATGAATGGGCAGGGGGTCGTCCACCGCTTCCTCCTCCTCCCGGACTCCCTGGCGCCGGCCTGGCTGCACGGGGTCATCCACGGGAGCCTGCGGCGGTGCTCTCGGCCCCCTGAATGTCCGTCGCGTTGGCACGGGCGCTCGCATCCCCGGACCTGTGGAAGTACGAGCCGCTGGGGCTGCAGCACAGCGGCGGCGGGGGCGGCAGCGGCGGCGACAGCACCGGTGACGACGGCTGCGGCGGCGTCTTCTGTAGCTGCTTGTCCTGGCCTTGGAGGCAGCACCAGTCTGGGCCTCGTCGGATCCAGTAGTCCCCTCGGCTGGCGTAGTTGAGGGAAAGGGATGGCCACTGTTCGCCGCCCGACAAACTCAGGAAACTGTCTGTGAAATGCAGAGCTTTCTAACACGGACGTCTCTTCCAAACCTTCGCCTCAGATACTAGTATAGTAAGAAGAAATTACCTCATCAGGTCCAGGATGCGGAGCCCGAGCTCGTCCTCTCGGTCAACCCAGGCCTCCAGGAAACGCCCCACGTCGTTGTCCCTGCTCAGCGCGGTTTCCCTCTCCTTGATGCGGAGGATCCGCCTGGACCGCACTGTGTTTAGACGGCGCTCGACCTTTCGGGGCAGTGGCTTTGATTTTGCCTCAAACGTCTCCTGCTCCTCATCTCTGACTACGCCTGGATTTCGAAATTTGGGTTTACTATCACATTTTTACATATTATTGCAGCTCAATATCCTGGAAATGACTTTTGGTTTTGTTTTACTTACGGTACAAGACCCAGGTGGGCGGGCCCTGCATGCCGACTTTTTCGGCGAACCAGCGATGCGTACTTTCCAAAGGGGAAGTGGTGGCCCCCAGGGGTCTGTTGAAAACTGACAGGGTCTCCTCGCCGATCTCGTCCAGCCAGTAGTCCTGGATATGGGTGAACAATTTATCTGTGCCTGCTGTCCACTCCCCGGCATCAATCAGGGGCCCAATGACGAAGTTTTGGATGGCTGGCACAATATCACTTGGGCGGAGCCGGGGCACAGCCATCAGCACGCGCATGGCCATCGTGGTGGCGCCCATGGCCTCGATGGCCTCACGCATGCCGCACTCCTTCTCAGCATAAGTAACAACAGCCTGTAATAGAAACCACATTAGAACTGACATGCATGTGGTCGCTCGTGCTGCAAGTGTTAATTCAATTGAACTTTGCCTTGTCATAATGGAAGAGACATGTATTCATGTCAAACCGCGGATCGTTGCCGAACGTGGCTACAAGTGCATTCCTCTGAGCAGGCTCAGTGTCCACCACTACTGCGCGCATTCTGAGCCCCATTTCGCGCAGCAAGGCAAACACGCCTCTGTAGCACAGTTCGGACTTGCTCTCCATCATGGCCGTGGCGACGATGAAAACCTTAAACATGTATGTAATATATGTTTTAGTGCTGCAGTGCACTGTGATTGATGGATGGGCTGCTTCTGTATGTGGCTTGCAGAAACTCACCCTGTCATTTTTGAGGATGCCAATCCTCAGCACCTGGCGGCATTCCGGGCTGGTCGGCGCGGGGTAGAATGTGGCATCGATCATTGTGGAACAGAGGGGGTTCCTCCTAGCGGTGTTGTGCCACTGCACCAATCGTTTCGAGGCGAAGACCACCGCGTGGTGCCCAGGATCACCTGTCATGCCGGAATACAGAGATTCGGAGACGTCCGCCGTCATCCCGAAGTCCCTGTACTCTCCATGGAGCCGGTTGGCGATGTCCACAAACGTCTCTGGCTCTTCTGGCTGACGGTTCTCGGCACGCTTCCGAAGACATTGTATAATTCTATGCACGCCCATTTCGCGCCGGACCTCAAAAGGTAAGCTGAAAAAAAAAAAAAAATTAAGGACGAAAGTCGTTTGGTATTTGTCGGGTTCTGATCGTGAGCGGGCGGGGACAACGCGCTCGGTTTCTGCACGACCGAATCAGATGACGGAGCTGCTGCCCTAATCACCGTCGCGGCGGTGCTGCCCGGTGCCGGCAAAGTCTGGCGGCAGGTCGCGAAACGCGTGGCGGCCATGACGCCGGCCTAGTTGGTGGTGGCTACCGCGCCCGACAGCAGCACGAAGCTGGAGGTCCCCTGCGTTTCGTGAATCGTGGATGGCGCCGTTATGGCGGGGTGCCTTGGAGCTTCCGGGGTGGAGCTCGCCGTGCTTACGGTCGGATGGTCTTCCCCCTCGTTTGGTGTGCGCGGCTACACGCCGGCCAATCTGGCCGTCCGTCCCCTTGCTCGTGCAGCAGCCGGTGCCTACGGCAGAAGATGCGTCACGCGACGTGCGGGCTGGAAGCGGGCGGTGCTATCATGTGTCTGCTGTCATGTCAAGCTAACCAAGGTGTTTTTATCCGCAGGCAGCAATGTGCAATGGTTGACTCTACTCGCGTCCTGCTGCACACGGACGCACCCCGCGGCGAGCATCGGGGCCTCCCTTCATCGAGACCGCGACAGGAAGACCTTGTCCCGTCGGCCGCCGGTCTGCTCCAACCAGACCACTATGTAGACGTTGTTCTGAACCAGCCTGCTGATATCAACGCACACACAGAGGCACGTGCAGTGGACCACGTAAGAAGCATGCGACGACGTCGAAGTGCTTCGGTGCCTACCCCACAGGAGCTGCCGTCAGCCCTATTCATTTCCCGCCAAGAATCCGCACACGAAGATCACTTCAGCGCGTTCGTCAGGCAGACGTGGAGGTCACTGCCAGACCGTCCGGGAACAGCAATGCTGCCGACGCCGCGGTCCCAGGGCTCGTCGCTGCCCTATCCGAGCTAGGGACCCTCGCCCTGCTGGGGGCGAATCGCCCCGCGTCGCGCCGACGAACAGGCATAGCGCCCGCGTGTAGTGCTCGACACCCTGCCGAGCGATTCCGAAGAGTGGTTGTTTCGTCGCTCTGTCTCCCTCGCAGCCTTACGAGCCGCCGCCCCACGTGTGCGACAGAGACACGGCGACGAAGCGACTCTTCGCAATCAGTTGCTGATGTGCCTGCCCAAAGTAAGACGCGTCTAACCGCAGCTCTGTTGCAGCGGGGCCGGGCGACGCCCTTCCTAGACGGCGACGGCGAGCTTGATGGCGGCGCGGGCCGTGCTGCTGCTCGCCGCCGCGGTGCTCGGCGGTCCGCGTCCCGGCGGTCGGAGGGCGAGGAGGACGCGGACGCGCTGCCCGACGAGCCGTACCGCGCCCTGTTATAGTGCCGTTTCGGCGTGCGGCCGCTGCTGGTCGACTGGTCCGACCGAAAGCTGAGCACCTTCCAGGGCCCCACGGAGATACTGGCGCCATGCCCTGGTGCGGGTATGCACGCCCCTGCCGGGGCACACGGCACACCGCACCAGGAGGTTATTACGCTTGCTTTCGAAGTTCTTGCACAGTGTGCTCCAGTTAGCGCGTTAATGTCGAGAAAACTACTCGGCGCTGCTGCAGTTTGAGGTCCTAGACCTGTCCGACAACGCCATCCACGTGGTGCCGCGCGTGACCTGCCGGCGTAAGAGCGCCTGCAGCATTGCAGCAGCTGTCCTTGGCCGGCAACAGATCGCCGCCTTCCCGCCCGGCGCGCTGGCGGGGCTGTCCGCCCTGGAGGCGCTGGACCTGAGCAGGGACCAGATCGCCAGCCTGCGGCACTTCAAGCCCAACCGCTTCATCGTCAACAGCCCCGTGATGCAGGTTGGAACCCCGGCTAGAGCGGCAAAAATCTTCCGCGAACCTCCAATTTTGACGATTTTGATCGGTCCTCCTGCAGGTGCTCAACCTGTCCGGCAAAGTTATGCAGGACTTGGGCCACGGCTCGTTCCAGTCGCTGCGTGCTGGACTAGACGTGTCCAAGTGCACCGTTAGCTCCATCGACGAGGCGCTGGCCGCGCTGCCGGCACTGCGCGTGGCCGACAACCCCCTGCAGCTGCTGTGCTGCCCGGCTTCGCCGTCCGCCAAGGAGCTTCGCGAGCTGGACGCGTCCCCGGCTCCCGCCTGAACTCTGTCGCCGCCGGCAGTGCCCCGAATCACCACCTGCGCACCACCGACTCGTGGTTTGACGGCTGCAGCAGTAGTCAGCCGGGCCAACTGCGATACTGAACTTCGCTTTCGTCCCCCTGTGTCTCTCGCACTCATGGGGCGTTCTGCATAGGGGCGAGAGACAGAGCCCGGCATCCACGCTCGAATGGGACTCGTTTGCGAGTCGCCGATCCGGTGACATCCGGAGATTCGGACGCCACCGGTGCCGGCTTCGCTCAAGACAGACCGCGGTTCGACTCCACGCAGCGCCGGCCGTCTTTCTCAGAGTTAGATCGTATTTTTAGGGTTTTGCTTATCACAGTACGTTGGCGGACTCCTGCCCAGCAGTGATGCGTCACAAAAAATCCGAAATTCGTTTGTGGAAATCCGGCCATTGGACGACGGGCGGTTTCGAACCCGGGGAATCAGTAATCTGACCGCCACACCTCTCCCCCCTCACCCTGGCTCAGCAAATGGGACTCATTTGGAGACCGAGACTCGGCGAGCATGAGCGGGACAGAGCGAGTGGGCACGAGCAAGACTGAGCTTCGAACCGAGTGGGACAAAACGAGCAGCGTCTGAGCGTCGATGCCGGGCTCTGGCGAGAGAGCGACAAAACGCTCGCAGGCGTGGATCCGGGGGCAACAGGACACCCCCCCCCCCCCGCAACCACAAGATATCCCCTTGAATGGTAGACAATAAGCCGCACTTTGCCCCTGTAAATCAAAATGTTCTACTTCCAGATACGCAACTGTTCTAGTTGAAGTTTGACTTCACATCCGTAACTCGGATCAAGGGGCGGCACATTCAAAATAGCGGTAAGCTAGTCACAACTTTTTCGTTCATTCACGTCGAGATTTGTATCGATTGTACTTACGTGGCCACTTGCTGATTGTAGACTTCACGGATTGCCGACGTGCTTAAGCCGCAACATAGCTTCTTGATTTCTTCAAACTTGATCTCAGCTTGCAGCCGCACCAGACTGGGTCTGCAGGTATGTGGCCTACCGAGTCGTAGATTGCTCTGATCCGGCAGAGTGTGGCAGTTAGCCCTGCACATCACGCCAGATTTATTGTAATGTCTACAGCGGTACTCCCACTCGAACGCCTGCTCGTGGCGGAAGTTGTATCCATATCCATCTAGAGAATAGTATCTTATCCTCGTGGTTCCATCTTCACATAGAAATTCTAGTTTATGCAACTTCGGCGGTTCGTCGACACCCGCCATGGCTGAACCGTTGAACCTGCACTCCAGTTTACCGCCAGAAAGAAGTAAACATAGAAGGGGGGGGGGAAGGGGCCAAAGGTCTTCAGGCAAGAGTCAAGTCTTTACACACGGTGTGCCGTCTCATCTCAGATTTTATAAATACAAAGTTAGGTGACCACTTCTCCAGTCCCAATATGTCCCTCTCCAGTCTTAATATTCCAAAATCAAAAGTTTTGGTTGTTTGATTTGTTTTGCGCTCGTTCGTTCTCAAACCTCTATCAATTCTGTA
Organism: Stenchaetothrips biformis; assembly: GCA_030522485.1. Taxonomy (NCBI): domain Eukaryota; kingdom Metazoa; phylum Arthropoda; class Insecta; order Thysanoptera; family Thripidae; genus Stenchaetothrips; species Stenchaetothrips biformis. The sequence goes on from CM060096.1 coordinate 2,269,212, forward strand.
GTGAAGTGGTTGAGCGAGTAAGTCCTCACTATGCAATTTTCCCTCAAGATGTGGGAAACAGATTGTGTTGAATAAAAAAAGTTCTTTAAAAATTAAAATGGTGTCACTTAATTAAGGACTTTGAGTTGCCTTGTCTGCAAGGCTTTATTAACTTGGTGAAAAATAAGAAATTAAACAACTATTCAACATCGCGAAGGGAAAACAGGGAGAAGACCTCAGTTTCATTGTTGTCAGGTTGGTAACAACACATGGCATGGCGTGGCGTGGTGTGTGGTGCGTGTGGCGTCTACGGTCGTGGGCCGTTCCGGTCTTCTTTCTGGCTACACTGTAGATGGTTGGTGAAGGTTCGTGTTAGCGTGTGCGCTGTGGGATTGTTATTTCCAAATTGTTTCTGTTATTGCCAAATACCGACAGAATTAATGTTATTTGTATGCCGCCTAACGTGACTATGATGTCAGGTCCGCCGATCGTGTACGCCGCGCACTCGTTCAAACACAACCCGATTCAGTAGTGATACATGATTGATTGTTGAAGGGATCTTCTTCGTCGAAACCATTACCGGTTGACTTATGTTGCCCGTTCCCCTCTCCCTGGGCGCTTCAAATCGATCAACACTAACGTCTAGTCGCGACTACCTGTCGTCAAGCGATGTTGAGGTTAGGGGGTTATGTTGAGGTATGCACAAGAGAAACTGTTTGCAAATGATTCTCTGAAAGTTACATATTTGTTTCAACCCTGTGCATAGATGTACTCTTGATTAGTGGTGGATTGATGTATTCACGTTCAGTTTGGTTAGGAACGCTCTGTGAAGCTTTCAATGTACCTTGGCTTGTCTCTGGCTATTGACACATACCAATTAGAAACATCTCGTGAGGCTTCGTTTCGCTAATATTTGTTTCTTTTTGGTTGGTATATTTTTTCGTCTGATGCAGGTTTACAGGTGTGTGGGCCAACATTCAATGAGACGTTGGAGTATAGTCATGTTGTGGGATCAGCTCAATCTAGGGTAACAAGTACCAGATTCAGAAAGGAAAGGCCAGGTACGTAAACATTGTTTTACTTGTGACACTAAAGGAAACCTGCATTGCTTAAATCAAATGTTTTATTTGTTTGATTTATTTTCAGGTTTGGAGACTAACTGTCCGCTGTCAGCAGATGAGAACACGAAGTTTACGATATATTTCTGCAGCCAGCGAATCTTGCCCTTCATACTTGCTCAAGGTAGTTGTTTGTTTCTGAAACTGGGCACCAGCCCATCCAGCATTATTACTTTTCTTATCAGAAGTTACACTGGTGCTGATTAGTTTTCCTTTTCTCAGACTTAAAAGCCTCATTTTGTTGTTGGTGCTGGAAACAGTACTTGGTGCTGCCATGATGAGGAAACTTGTCAACCGGATGGCCAGGGTTGTCGATTCCTGTTCTTCACAAGCCTTGATGAAGCCCTGAATGTAGTTTGGGTACAAACTATATGATCAGATTCATTCCAGAAGTTAGTTTTGAATGATCTCCACCTGGTTTGTTTGTGGCTTCCAACGATTTGAGAGGTGAGTTTGAGTTTTATGATTCCTGTCTGGAAATGTGTGTGGTCCTCTCAGAGTTTTCCTTTTCTTGTTTTATTTTCTTTCTTATCATTTTATAATTTTGCAACTGTGTTTAGTCTTTGTGGAAGGGGAAAGGAAAACTCTGAGATGGGCAACATGTACCGATGTTTGTGTGTCAGTAGTTTTCAGGTTTCTGCTCTCTTTCTTTGCAGATTTGTGCTTTTGTGATGCCGTCCAGGAAAACACCAGTGCAACTTTGGCCTCGGAGCGACTGCTTTGAATGTATCCGGTGAATCCATTCAAGTTTTAAGATCACTCCCCCTATTCAAGGCTATCGCATTTTGGCCTGTAAATGGAAGAAGTAAATTCTTCAGTCTCTCATTGGTTTGTCTACAATCTTCTCTTCTGGTGCTTGACCCAATCTGTGAAACGTAATTGCCATCCTCAGTAACACACAAAGTGGTGCATATCCAAACTCATTGTTTTCCTTTTTACATATCAGAGAGCCTCGTGATTGGCTTTGATATATCAGGCTGGAAAGATTCCTTAGTGTGCATGTGCTGAGAAAACCTTGTAAACTGATTGGGGTTGATTCGTGTATTTCACAAGCCCATTGACATGCTTGCTAGGTGATGAAGCTGTCATTGTGAGCTCTGACCTGGCAGCAGTTTGGATATGAACCAAAATGTCAACTGACTCTGGGAGTTAGTTTTAATCCTTCATTGCAATGTATTCATCTGTGGCTCATCTTGTCCCATTTTGCAGGGGAAAGGTACCTTGTGCTTGTGAAGAAAGTAGTGAGAAATTATGCAAGATTGCCTGCAGGAACACCCCAGACACTTTCATTTGTGCAGAACCAACTGTGAGTTAAATATTTTTAACTCTTATCTAGAAAAGTTGAAGTTTTGTCTGTGTATTTTTTCATTAAGTAGTTAATTCATTTTTTCTTTCATTTTTTGATGGAATGAACTTGCGCCTATTATTTTGCTCATGCTTTGAGTTTCCACTGCAGACTCGTGTTTGAAAAAATGAAATGTAACAGTTTGTTTGTTTTTCTGATACAGGTACACTGCTCTCTTGGCATACATCCAATGAAATTTCAGAGTCGTTATCGTATGGGGTGTGCTCGATGTAGGAAGAAAGAAGATAAGGAGTTCATCATGTATGTCAACATTGTTTTGTTTCTGACTTTTAAAAAAGAAACTGCGTTATTAAGACTGAATCTTCAATTTGTTTGTTTAATTTGCAGGTTTGGAGACATCTGTCAGCAGAAGAGAACATGAATCTCACAATCAGGAACGAACTAGGCGACCACAATCTCCGAGGAATCAACAGCACCTGGGCCTATCCCTGAAGGAAGGAAAGCTTGCAGTCTTATCTCACCCTTCACAATCTACTCAAGGTGACGATTGTTTTCTCAAACTGGGCACCAACTTTCGTCTCTTTATAACTTTTTTACTTTTCTTAGCAAAAACTGTTGTAGTGCTTATCATTGTTTTCCTTTTCACAGACTCGAGAACCGTGAAGAAACATTATTGTGTATGGATTGGGGTGACCAACCTTGCTCTTCACAAGTGACGAAGCTTTGCTCATTAGCTCTGCCCTACCAACAGTTTGAGTAAGAATTGTGTTGGCCTCACACTTCTAGAAGTTTGTGTTGCATTTTCACCGGCTGTTTGTCTGTGGCTTCTTACGATTCCTTAGGTGAGTTTGACTTCTATAACACCTGTCTGGGAAAGCGGGCCTGTAAACTTAAGATTGCTACAATCCTCTCTGACAATATAGTGTTTTCAAGCTTTTGTTCTCCTTCTTTGCAGAATCGACAGTTGTGAAGGCCTCCAAGGAATTATTTTTGTGACTGGGAGCTACACCTTATCACTTTGTCCTCTGCACGTCTGGTTCCCATGAAGGCAGCAGTTAGTCTTTAATTTTCCATCACAGTCATCTCATCTACTCATTATGCCAGCATATGTGCTGGCACAGACACTCTGTTTGGGAAAGAACCAGCGGTGAGTATAACACTTTCATCTGCAATGCAATGCAAGCTCATCCGTTTGTTCTTGCATTTTAATAAATGTTTATATTAACATCTGTTTCTTTGCTCATGCCTTTTGTTTTCATTGCAGGCTTGTGTCATTGGTGTACCAGTTTCAATTATGAGAAGAATGCCTGTTCTTCCTCTACATGGATAGCTGCCCTGGACAGATGTGTTTTTCAGCTGTCACAACACAACCCACTGCTGCCAGAGGCATTGCAGTCTTCATGCCTGTGAGTATCACACTTTATAGTAGTCTCCTGTTTGAGGGGAAGAAATCGGGAGGGGAAAACTGTTTTCTTATTTTATTTTATATTTATGTGAGAAGAGAGAGAAAAAAAGGGGGGGGGGAGGGAACTTTATTCAACAAAATGATTTTTAAAAAAGTTACCTTTTAATAATTTTTTTAAAATGGATGTAAAAAGGGAGGGGGGCTGTTGCTGCACTGGCTCTCTAGTTGTCTAGTGATGGCGTTGGACAGTGTCAGAAGATGACCTCTAGATGAATGCAATGCTTGCAATGTAAAGTTCACATCAACTCATTTTTCCTTTTGATTTGTCTGTATATATGAAGCGGGTAAATGGGTTTTTGAGACGGAAGTGGATTGGTTATAAGATTCAAGTGGCCGATTCCTTCAACTTCACAGTTCTTTGACTGCAACGACTGGTACTATGCATTGGTCATGGTTTAAGCTGGGTCTCTCTACATTTTATCTGAATGTGTTGCATGGTGTATAAGCAAAGCCCAACTTTTCACTTCCAAGAGATAATGTGTGAGGGATTTGCTATGTCAGGGTGTTTTAAGCAACAAATCATTGAATTGCATTCAATTAGACGATTCATTGGATCTGACAATTATTTGTCTCCATAAAAAGTTTTGATCAGTCAGACATAAATTGAGTCTCATTAAATTAACTGTACTAAAATATTCTCATCAATATTGTTTCATGGATCGAGACCTAAATTTCAAAGTCAAGTTTTGCAATGTTGAGTGCTCGTCACAATAGTGGCATCCATTGTGCCCCTGTACTACCCAGTTTAGGACCAAAAGCTCAAATTGGCATTTTCCTTTATTTCGCATAGTTATTGGTGTGGCGATTATAAAAATGACAACCATTTCCTATTGTGACTGGGATTATCTTGTTTAAGTAAGTGGTCTGAAGGAAAGCTTTCTGTGTTTTCAGATTGACCCCAATGATCTGCTGCCTCGCTGCCTGGAGAATCCATCTTCATCGATACACAAAGTGACCTTCTTGAAGAATGATGAAGAGTTCGTGAGAGAGGGCAACGCTGAACAGCATGTTCAGGTACCCCTACCAATAGAGCAACAAACACTGATATGAAGGGGGCCTTTGATTTTAAACTCTAGTAATCAGCTCTTTTAAGGGAATAGAACAGTGAACATCATTTGATATGCTCAGTCTTTGCGTAAGAGAGCCTGGTAGCACCCTATCCTTATGGTGATGAGCATCGGTTTGCCTTGGCGAGTATCCCTCTTGTGATTTGAGTTAGGTGTGGCAGACCAAATGGCCTGCCCCCGGCACTTTTCCATTGGGCCCTGGTCAAGTCTTTCCGAAGTTCGCGAATCCGAGTTAATGTAGCGACTATGGGCCTTCCAGTGATTTGAGCTAGGTGTGGCAGACCAAATGGCCTGCCCACGGCACTTTTCCGTTAGGCCCTGGTCAAGTCTTTCCGAAGTTCGCGAATCCGAGTTAATGTAGTGACTATGGGCCTTCCAGTGATTTGAGCTAGGTGTGGCAGACCAAATGGCCTGCCCACGGCACTTTTCCGTTAGGCCCTGGTCAAGTCTTTCCGAAGTTCGCGAATCCGAGTTAATGTAGCGACTATGGGCCTTCCAGTGATTTGAGCTAGGTGTGGCAGACCAAATGGCCTGCCCACGGCACTTTTCCGTTAGGCCCTGGTCAAGTCTTTCCGAAGTTCGCGAATCCGAGTTAATGTAGCGACTATGGGCCTTCCAGTGATTTGAGCTAGGTGTGGCAGACCAAATGGCCTGCCCACGGCACTTTTCCGTTAGGCCCTGGTCAAGTCTTACCGAAGTTCGCGTGGACCCCAGTGATAGGGATTCAATGTTTCGCCCTTTTTGTATTTGTGCTTTTTGGCCTATTGGTAAGGGGTAACCATTTTCAGTTCCAGGTATGCGGGATGCATGATGGTACTGTGAGACGAGATCGTGAGCTTCAAGTACCCTCAGCCAGAGTACGTTGATTTCCTTCGGAAAAGTAAGTGTTTTAAATTTTTTCTCTCTCTCTCTCTCTCTCTCTCTCTCTCTCTCTCTCTCTCTCTCTCTCTCTCTCTCTCTCTCTCTCTCTCTCTCGTCTTTTTCCGTTTATGGCGAACATTTTCGTAAGTACGTCACGAGGCCCTTGAGCGCCTCCCTCCCCCACCTCACACCTCGTCAAGAGTCACAGAAGCCCTCCCTTCAAAAATAAAACGCGCAACTATTTTGTGCACTTGATGTCATTTTAGAGTGCATTTTTTTTCTCGTTTGTCAAAATATAAACCATGTTATTTTCTCTTTGTGAATACCACATTGTGCTTCTTTGACTGGTGTACTCTTTGGACAATAAAAGAAGTTTCACTCGTGTTTTACCAAAGGCTGTTTATTTATTTTTACAAGTATTTTGGCTGCTTAGCTTTTGACCTGTCCAGCACTGACTTTCAATACATTTTCTCATCTTTCCATTATGCTGAAAATTGGTTGAGCATCGGTGTGGCGCAATGCCCTAGGACCTCTCGCGATGAGGCCGGTTCGTTCCGATTCCTGCCAGAGTCTTCCGTTTTTCACGGCCTAATAAATGAGTGTGTGTTTTTTTTGTTTTTTTTTTTTTGTTTTTTTTGGGTTTTGTTTTGTTTTTTTTTGGATTGGCGCTTTTGCAAACCTGCCTACATAGTACCTGATCTCATTTATTCCGATGACAAAAACCGGAAGTGCCCAAAATAAATCGACACTCTGGCGCCGAGTGGCATCGAACCTACGACCGGGCACTGCCGGTCAGCCAACCCTCGCTCCCGACAGCGTCTGTGCATCTTCTGTCGCCGTGTGGAGCAGCTGAGTCCGAATCCGGTCTCTGATGCCCTCGGACCTCTCGGGATGATGTCCGTCCTCCTTGCCGGTTCGCCATACCGACTGGAACTGAATGGAACGTGTTGTCCCAGTGGCCTTGTGGAAGAGCGCCTCTGCAACAGTGTGCAGACAAAATAGGGAGGAAAGGTACAATTCTTTACTTGACAGCACAACGAAAGCATCAAACACGCTCGCCGATTAAGGGGTGGCACAGTTTGGAATGCCACATGACATTGCACTGTCGGGGCGTGTGGGAGCATCCGCGAAGCTCACCCACACCCACTCCGAACATATCCATCCGGCGCGTACCGCTCGTTACCTGCCTTCAGGAGCCGACTGGAGCCAAAGGGCGCTTGCAGGAATGCCCATAGTACGCAGCGGGCGGGTCGCATCGCACCTGCCAAGCGCCTGCGAAGTGCAGGGTAGGCAAACCCGCATGGCACGTGAGTCAAGCGCGCTGCCTACCCATTCCGACGCAGGCGCGCAGAACTCTTGACATTCTGCGCAGAGTGATGTCAGAGTGTGTTTAAATTACATACAGTGTGGCACGGAGGACTGGAGCCTAGCTGCGCTGCGAGGCCTCGAGCAGACCACTCACCCTGTGCATCGCACAGTGGGCCAGAAGACCGGTGTAGGCGGCCAAAACCCTAGACGCGTTTTGAGCGACTGACTCGAACCGAATGTGTGAACCCCAGCAATGGATTCCTCGTTCAGAGAGCAATCCATTGGTGGGGGTCACACGTTCGGTTTGAGTCCCATTTAGCGACCCAAGAGCTCAAAACCCGTCCGGGGTTTTGACCGCCTCCACCGGTCTCATGGCCCACTGGGCATCGGGGGCCAGGACGAAATTGTATACTACTATCAAGCCGGAAGCAGAAAGCATTTGAAAAGCGGATCGAGATGCCCAAGGCACGTTGGTACTGTGGCTTCTACTCCGGGCAAGGTGAAGGCATTTGGCTGTGGTAACTCACCTGTGAGAAGACACACACACACACACACACACACACACCCTCTTCCCTCCAATTCCGAAGAACACCTTCTATACACGGTGTTGAAAAGGGGGCAAAAAGTGGCCCAAACAGACCGGTGCGCGGCGGTCTCAAATTCAGTGGGAGAACTTGCTTAGAATAGGCAGGGAGCCCGCCTCAAAACGCCGTGTTTTGGCTACTTTTTGCCCCCTTTTTTTTTAGTAACACTGCCGCACACGTTTACACACACTCCCTTTTCACGACCTAGTTGAGCGTCGTTGGCGTTGGTGGTCAAGAGGGTGCCGCTACCGGACGAGCGCCTGCTGCAGCAGCACCAACTGCCTTTCAGCGGAACGATTGCGGACTGTGCTCTCGCCGCCCCATCTCGCTCCCACTCATGGGGCGGTCCGTGGACGTGCGAGAGAGACCGCGGGAAAGGGCAGTGCGAAATCGGGGCAGAGGGCCATGCCAACAGATCTATTTTATTTCAATTTTTAGCCAAAAAAGAAGTTTTGTGGTTTAAGGACGGTCCCTTTCCGTGGGGCTCAAGTGGGGCTCTGACCGGGGCTCAAGTGGGGCTCTGACCGGGGCTCAAGGCGGGCTCTGAAGTTTGGGGCTCCGCTCGGGGCTCGGGCCGGGGCTCAAACGGGGCTCAAGTCGGGGCTCCGGCTGCTGGGGCTCGGACCGGGGCTCGACCGGGGCTCGACCGGGGCTCGACCGGGGCTCGGGTCCGGGCTCAAGTCGTCGGGGCTCAAATGGGATGGGGCTCATGTCGACCATGCCCAAAGCAGTGCCCGAAATTACCCCGTGTTTTGGGGTAATTTCGGGCACCCCAGGAAAAAAACGACTTGTCGTTCTGATGTTGGTCTCAAAATCCATAATTGTCTCTTTCTTTTGAGCTTTTATGATAAAATGTGAAATTCTCAAGGATGCAGATGTGGAGGGATAGTAGGGGTTGTCATTTATACATAATTTGAAGTCATGATTGGAACAAATAGTTTGATGTTTGGGAGAGTGGAGTGGGTCTATTTAGGACGCTTCTTGTTGAACGTCTGACCTTGAACCTTTATCCTTTTTTGTTTTTGATAATGATACAACTCGGGCCACACTATATTACGCGAAGGTGAGTCGTGGATCTTCCTCTTGAAACTGACGTACATGGGAGGCAAGTCTTATGCACAATCGGGAAGATACAGGGGCTTTCTGGAAAACTCTGCATTCCGTAGCAGCCCGGCAAGCCATGCAGCCGTTCTCAAAGTCAAAGTCCCGGTAAACATGATAAAATTTTAGTCACGAACCAATAATTGACACTAAGATAGGATGTGTACATACTACACATAAGAAGTACAGATGTAGCCTTGGCCCATTTTTATAATAGTCAAAGTTGCACAAAGCGACTGCTGCGGCAGTTGAGCATTATCTGTGTTTATGGATTATCTGAATCTTTCAGAAGAGCTCTGAAGAGCTGGAAGAAGCTTACACCACTCTAGCCCTGCGAAATTTAAAGTGTTCAGAACAACCCTGCTTGCCCTTGCATGCCATTTCAGTGCCCGAAATTACCCCTAAAAGTAACAATTTTTTAGTTTTGAGCCCCTATTTACCATACTATTTGCCGCAGGTGATTGAAAATTTGACACAGCATGCTCAAAACATGTTTAAATCGAAAAAAAATTACCTTATGCACCGTTTGTGAACAGGTTTGGCTTGCCAGTCGAAGTTTTCACGCATACACTGAATTTAGGTAAAAAGTGTAAAATACGAAAATCACTGTAGCTCGGAAAGATTGGATCTGTTTTGGTCTCCAGAGGAATGATCCGACAGTTTTAAGTGTGGCGAATACGATGTGCGCAACGGGACAAGCCTCCGAGGTCACCGCTAGACGGCAGCATCATCGCAATGCTTTCGGGCAGAGATGCCCGATATTACCCCGGGTGCCCGAAATTACCCCGTTTCACGGTACCCATTTTTGGGTGAGGAACACTTTATCACCCGAATTTGGGTAAGGAAGGGGTATCGGCTACCTATATGGATACATAGTATTCTCACCCAAATTTAGGCGAGGAAACCTTCCTCACCCAAATTTGGGTGATGATCATGACTCTTTTATTTATTTTTATATATATATTTTTATATATTTTTGTCTGACTAAGTCTTGGCGCGACTTTCAGGTCTGACCAAATCTGGGCAAGACTATTTGTCTCGCCATTTTCTAGCGCAAAGTCTTTCCGTTAAATTTTCAGTGTTCGAAGCGCTAAACTCAAAAGATTCAACCAAGAGCTGGTTGCGAAGACCGGATACTTGTAAGGGGATACAGAACCATAATCAAGTAGTCCTCTTGAAAATTTTCTGTCGTGGGCACCGTATATATTGCTGTATTCCTTCGGACATGCTCGGTGTGAATTAACGAGCCCTCATTAGAGCGCCTGTATCAAAGTTACGTTAAAAATAAACGGATCAAAAGATCAAAGAAGGGGGACGGGTCGCGGGTGCTACTGGGATGGCACTGCTTGTTTTCAATTCGCTTGCTTGTTTTGAAAGGTCACGTAAACAGGAAACCGCGAAAAATGACACATTCATCTAAATATACTAAGCCGAAATAATACCTCTCAAGGTGAAATGCTCTGCGTGCGTTTTGCGTTCATTTTCGTTGCACAGTAATGCGAAATGTCAGAATCCGTGAAGATTCTGCACAGAAAACGCCAGTAAATGAATCTGAATTTGGGAGTCACAGAAACTGAAATAGGCTCTCAGAAACTGCTGAGGGGTTACGGTCTCAACCTGACTGCGTCTTTGGACGCATTTGATGATTTGGACACTATGTACATATTTTGATGCGTGTGCACACTTTTTCTCGCATTGACAAGTCTCTAAAGTAAAATTTTGCATACGCGCTACATCTGCACCCTTTATTTCCAATAATCCTCCAAGTCGCACAGTGGAGCGAATCGTAACTGACAGAAACAGAGCAGTGTGTCCGGATTCCGTGGCGGGAGTGCACGGAATTTGTCGCTTGTGCGCAGAATGGGTTTGCCGTTGGCGGTTTCGATGCAAAACCAACACGGACCTATTTACCTGTCAGATTTTGATATTTAGGGCTCCCAGACCACTGCAGATTCTGCCATTTCAATTTACTGTGTGCACATGCGTGCATCTGTGCGTGCTGAGTGCGTGCTGAGTGCGCGCTCAGTGTGAGCTGAGTGCGTGCTCAGCGCCTGCACATGCGTGCGCGCCGCCGCCGCTCTCGTGCGTGCGAATTCGTGTCGGGCGCGGGAAATGATCAGCCGACGCGGCGCTTTGGTTGAAGCTTTTGAGCGCCTGAAAGGCAGGGCAGGCATCTTGGCTGGCTGGCCCGCACTGAAATTCAAAGGGTGAGACGTCTCACCAAATTTCGACGATACAAAAAGTATCACCGAAAAAAATTCGGAAAAGGAATGTTTCACCGAAAGAAGGTTGCACACAAATTTATCACCGAGATAAGGTCACACATCACCGGGATGGGCCCATTGAGTAACAATAATTAAGAGGTGACAGGGTTGGATTTCAACTCTCCGATTTGGCTGATTTTTGGTGGTTTTTTTTAGTGTCCTAGGGACATGTCAAAAGCCTGAGTATTAGGTTCCAATCTGTAGCCATGTTTCTGTTTTTGTGGGCTTTTTCAACTTGAATTTGGGTATTTTGCCCTATGTCTTGGGTTTTCCAGCCAGTTGGTTGGGAAAAATTTATACTGACGGAAAATGAGCCAAGGAATCCAAATCTGTGTCCAGAATTGAGATACGGCTCATACTTTCGAAAATATTGTCTAAAAACGTCCAAAAATTACCGAAAAAGTCCCAAATCTTGGGGAAATGGTCCGTTTGACAGGATTTCCATTGGATATAAAAAATAGTTTATGAACCAAGGAATCTAACGAGCACAAATAGAAAAAAGGTGATACGCTGGGCTAGCCCGCCGCGGCTCCGCACTGGGGTGGAGTAAAAAATCAGGGAACGAAATTTAGTCACAGGCTACACTCTCAGTCCCAAATGGACTTTTACGTCACTTGCTCATGGAGCTTTTTGAGCAAACGTAAATTGTACTATTTTCTCTTTAGCTATGCACAATTTTGATCGTTTTTAAGATGAAATTGTCAATAGTTTATGTAGAAATCAAAAAGTACATTGCAATTGACAAAAAGTTAGGTTTAATGGACTAAATACCCTCTATAATGGACAAAAACGTGCAAAGTTAAAGAGAAAATAGTACACATTACGTTTGCACAAAAAACTTTTTGGCAAGAGATAAAAAGTCAATACGGGTCTGAGAGTGTAAAGTACTTGAAGATATCCTGACAGTAGCTGCAATGCCCAGTTCGACCCATCAGTCCCCTTCCACATCCCGGGAGGGAGTTCAAAATTGAGTCCATGAGGTAAAATCGGTACTGTATAAGACTAGGGTAATTCGGGACACGCGGGTAATTCAGGGCAAAAACGTTAGGGGGAAGGTTTAGCGCGTGCTGCCCTCTAGAGGCGATCCTGAGAGGTATGGAGCAAACGGCAAACGATCGAGTAGGCCGTGCTTTGAAAGACCGCCAGAAACGGACCAGCTGATTGAAAGGTAAACATTATTTTTAGTGCATTAACTGTTATTTTAAATGTCTCTAAAACCTCTAAAATTGAAAAAACTTTTAAAAAACCTCCCCGGCTTTCATAGTTTCTATCACGCAAGCCTGCCGAAATATACTTCTTTTTTTGCTCTTGTATGTAGGAATGATGCGTACAAAGTTTGGTTTTGGTACCTTATTTGGTTTAGATTCTCTAGCAACTTTAACATTTTGGTGTAACTTTTCAGGGAAATTACGGGACACCATGGAACAGATCCTACGTCGTGACAGATCTTACTCTACACGCGACAGATCTTAGTATACTCGCGACAGATCTTCGTCCACTCGGGACAGATCTTACGAGAAATTGCGCATGCAGCTTATCATGGAGAAGAAAGGAAAATGTTTTGATTATTTTAAAAATATCCTGGGACGACAGGCAATTATTTGTGTTTATTTCAGAGTGAATAAAAATACTAGTATACGCCCATTGCATTTATTCAATAAATAAATTGCGAAAAATATTCTAAAATAGGGGGGGGGGCGCTCCAGACGTTCCCGATAAAAATAAGTTTGAGGTCGCAGAAATAGTACAATGAGACCCGTCAATCAACACTTTTCGTCAGTGTCACTGGAAAAAAATGGTAGGGGGGCCTTACCTTTCGAGCTTTTGGATTGCCCTTTGGTCAAAATAGAGGTAAAGAGTAGAGGAACCAACAGTCAAATTGCCGGGCCATACGGAAACAGCGTACTATGGGTTTTCATCAAAAAACCTCAAAAAGTGTCCCAAATTTTTCCGGTCTACGGTACTTTGTACTCATGGCGGCCGAACTAGGCATCAGATCCGGAATAGCTCTAGTCATGCAAAAGTTAATTACAAAGAGAATGGCATATTGTCGAAAATTGTGCGATAACATTCATCCGGGAGCCTGTGACGATTATGTCAAAAAACGCGATTTTAGCTGAAAATGGCCCTATGTTTCACCGCGGGGCCGAAAATGTTTGTTCCAGAGAGAGACATGACGACTTAACACCACTGTGTTTCCTCTGGAACTAACATTTTCGGCCCCGCGGTGAAAACAACTGCAATTTTCAGCTCAAATCGCGCTTTTTCCGCCGTTTTCCGACATAAATCAACACAGGTCACAAGTTAAATGTGGTTGTACAATTTTCAACAAAATACCATTCGCTTTGTTATTGAATTCCGCGTTTCCCTGACTTAGGCCACCTCGGATCTGATGCCTAGTTCGGGCGCTGTGAGTAAAAAAGGACCGCTTTGGCTTCATAGACCCAACTTTGAACCCCCTGCCGGGATTGGAAGGGGGTCCGATTGGGCATTGCAGCTACTCTTAGGATATCTTCAAGAACTACGTGTCCCAATAGAACCTGAGCCCTCCGGCCGTGGGTTTTCCTGTCGCAGCGCCTAAACCGTTCAAATTTGGAAGGGTAAAGTCAGCTAGCCGATGGTGTCTCTGTAAGTACGAGGCACAATCGGCTCGCTCACTTTAGCCGTCTAAATTGAACGGTGAAGGACCTGCGACGGGAAAACCCCAGGCCGAAGGGGTCGAGTTCTTTTGACCCTCACAGTACTTTAGCCTGTGACTAGATATCGTTTCCTGATTTACACTCCACCCCAGTGCGGAGCCGAGGCGGGCTATCCCAGCGTTGCGCCGCCGCCGGGTGATTCGGCTCTCCATTCCTTAGTAGTTATGTTAAGGCCGATTGAGTGCGTAGTTGCTGAGCCTGACTGCATCTGCATCGGAATCGGAAAACCAACGGGCGAAGCCCTCCGCTAGGTCGGGCGGTGGTGGGGGTAGCATAGCGGCTCGCTGGCTCGAGAGGCCGGATCGCCTGAAGGTAGGCACACGCCATGCACGGCTGTGTGGCGGGCTAGCATCGTCGCCCCCTGCAGCCAAGGACGTTTTTCGCAAGTTTAAGTACCTTCCAGACCTCCGATCGCAACGAGGTGTGCACCATTCGATGCGGCGTACTCACATTGACTCAAGGACCCATGTTTCTTGAGAAATGGGGGGCGGATTTACGTAGAAAAGCGAGAAAAGCAAGAAAGGAGCCCCCGTAAGTAGGCAGGCCCGCCATGCACTGCTGCGTTGCGGGCTTGCATCTAACGGCGCGCACGAAAAACGCCCCGCATGCGTAAACGGCTGAGATTTTCGAAAAACGTCTTGAACGAATGTTGTAGGAAATAGGAAGGACAATCAAAGCCACCCTATCCGAATAAGATGCGAGCTCAAAATTTTTCAACAACGAAGAAAAACGTTTTCTGTAACTTCGGGACAAGTTTTTGGAATGAAGAAGTCATTTTAGATGGGGGGTCAAAGCGAGGCGTTTGTAGGGATTTTCACAAACTTCCACCCAGGGAAAACCGTTTGTTGATATGTTATTTAGTTTGGTCAGGAGGGAAGATTGAATCGGGAGGTGTCGGTGCCGTTCGCGAGCAGCGGCCGCGGGCGAGAGGGGAAGGGGCATGGAGGTGGGGATGGAGGGGAGGGGGAAGGAAACTGGATGGTCTGTTTTGGTGCACGCATGAGTTTATTCATTTATAAACCTGACACAATTTGATTCATAATCCGCCGTGCGCAATGGCGCAAACGCGTCAACTTCTGTAACTGCACCTCAGCCAGCAGGTCTTAGTTGGTGCGCGGGACGCGCACCTGAGGGATACTACGGATAGTTTCAGGTTAGGTTGAGTTATGCTAGCGTTAGGTTTGTCGCGAGTAGAGTAAGACCTGTCGCGACCCCGTTAGGTTAGGTTAGAGTTGGTTGGACCATTTAGTTAGGTTAGGTCTGTCGCGAGAAGAGTAAGATCTGTCACGACCCCGTTAGGTTAGGGTGGGTTGGTCCATTTACCTTGGTTAGGTTTGCATTATCACACCAAATTATTTGTCTCAATTCCTAGCATTCAGAAGTAAATCCACATGGAAAAGAGGCATAACTCAACTGGACCCCTTACACGCTCCCCATTTAGCGGAAAATGGAAACAACTAAAGTCTGCATGACTCCGTTGAAAAAGTTAGCAACAGAAGATAACTCAATCTGTATGTTTATGAATCTAGTGCAAAAATAATCACTTCAACTTAACCCTCTTTATTTTTACAACTTAAGTTGCACAAAAGAAAGCCAAAAAATATACCAGAGTAATAAACACTTTACGCCGACCATAATTCTAGTTGTATTGTCTGTGAATTCCACTTCGCTTAGAAAAATTAAGTTAAGATGACTTCGTTATCCATTTTAACGGATATTGATAAGTTGAAGAACCCTCTACGGAGTGACCTGATACTTTTATGTATTTCTCAAAATTTTACTTATACTTTTTCAATTTCTCATCATCTGCACCTTTTTTTTTGTTCTTCAAACAGTCTTCTGTTACTCCTGAAAAAATTGGTGGCCAAAATGGAGTTTAGCAACGGAAAAGAAATAATCGTCTAATGCGCTGCATTTATAAATTTTTGGACTTTCCTGATATTTTATGTGTTTGTTGAGGTATCCAATTTTCCTTTAATGGCTGACAGGTCCTTGTGGCACGTTTTGAACCCACAAAGTTTGAAACTGGGCTACGACTAAATCGTGTGCATTGGTTAACGTTTGAGTGGAGTTACTCTGAAGTAGAAATTAAAAGCACCGGCACCAGTCTCTTGGTCTTTGCATCTACAATTGGAAAAATGATATTCCGTTCCGAAGCTACAACCAACACCGTTTCGTGGAGAGGAAATGGAAAGCACCTGTGAGAATACTTCAGTTTTAATAAAGAAGATTTGGTGATTTGATGCACTTTTTCAAAGCAATAACTTATCCCGTAAGAGTCAAATCCAGCATCCTGTAATGGCGGACGAAGAATTGGGTATCGGCTCAGCCCCGGAGCTTGCTTCCGCCTAGTTAGGATTTCTACCCCCCACTCCCCGTCTTTTGCCAGACTAAGGGCTGACCTTGACATGGTCAATGGCAGCTAAGCCCCGCGCTGCTACCAGCTACCGTACACAGCTGTCGAATAGGTTGCCTATCAATCAGGTGCTGAATAGCTGCTTGCTCGCCTCTCGTGCGGCGGCTGGTGCTGGCTTGGCTCAGTCAGCTATGCCTACCTGCCTGCTAGCGCGCAGCGTGGCCGAGCCAGCCCGAAGACGCCGCGCTAGCCGAACAGCCGAGCCGAGTTCGGGTGCCTCCGACAGCACTCCGCTCGGTGCTTTCACTCAGTGCAGCGACTTTCCTAGGAGCAAGACGTGTTTCTCCCCCCGGCAGTGAGAGGGATGCAGCACAGGAATTGATCTGTAAGTACAAACCTAAAATGTTACTTGCGGCCAGCAAAAAACTGTTACCATAGAGAGTGTAGTCCAATATTGAGAATAATATTATTAGGCGCGGCTGCGACCAGTAGCGTGGTTACGCCGACGTCATGTTACTTTTTATACCTTTTTAAAAAAAAAATCAGGCTTTATTTTCGAAAGCGTTTTGGCAAGCAAAGCAACATGATGACATCAGCGTCACATCCATTGATCACTGGTTTGTTGGGGAAAAACATTGTGGTAAGTTTGTGTACGCAAATGTTGATACCAAACGGAAAAGAAATAATCGTCTTATGCGCTGCATTTATAAATTTTTGGACTTTCCTGATATTATATGTGTTTGTTGAGATATCCAATTTTCCTTTAATGGCTGACAGGTCCTTGTGGCACGTTTCGAACCCACAAAGTTTGAAACTGGGCTACGACTAAATCGTGCATATTTGTTAAGGTTTGAGTAGAGTTACACTGAAGTGGAAATTAAAAGCATCGGCACCAGTCTCTTGGTCTTTGCATCTACAATTGGAAAAATGATATTCCGTTCCGAAGCTACAACCAAAAACATTGTGGTAAGTTTGTGTACGCAAATGTTGATACCAAACTCTGACAAAAGGTTTCGTAATTTTACGAAAAACTTGACGATGAATACTTCGTAATTTCTACGCATGCATCGTAAAATACGGTGTATGAAACATTCATAATCAAAGGATTACGAATCCTTCGTAATTTCTTGGGAAAATAAAGCCTGAGAATGACCGCAAAGGACTAAAAACCTACGAGTTGTTCGTAAAATAATAAACCATTCATCGTTAAATTGTTCGTAAATTTACGAATATAGTATGGGAAAATCCTGTACACGGATGGTTGATAAAACAAAATTATAAAACATTCATAAAATTACGAATTATTCGTAATACTATGAATGGCTCATAAAGAAAATTATGAATTATTCTTGAAAGTAAGAATAATTCGTACTATTCCGAAAAAAAAAATGAAACATTCATAAAATTACGAATGATTCGTAATATTATGAAAGGCTCATGAGGAAAAATTATGAATCATTTCGTAAAATTACGAACAACTCGTGATGCTTTGACTAAAGAACTAGGTAACGAAACGTTCATAATTTCATATAATGAATGATTCATATGTCTTATGAAGCATTCGTAAAGGAACGAGTATTTCATAAAAATAATGAATCATTCGTCAAAAATTATTCGTAAAAATATGAATGTAGGATGGGAAAATACTGTACAAGAATGGTTCGTAATTTTACGACATTTTTTTTCTCAGTGAAGTTTAAAAAAACGTTAACGCTAACGCTAACGTGAAAGCAGATGATACGAATGTTTATTATAATGTATGTTTGTTTATCACTTAATTCACAAAAATTATTTTAATGTATGGCTGTTTATCACTTAATTCACAAAAAAAGAATCAATTTAAATATAATGGGGGGGGGCTCTGTGCTGCTGGCCGGTCGTCTTCCGAGAAGGTCCTGGCCCGACGGCACTGATATGCCCAATACCACTTGTGTTGGGTATCATTCTCTTTGTTTCAACGCGAGGATGCACAATATGATGGCCAATCACATGAATACCCAATACGCGTAAAAGTTTTTTTCGGTACAAGCGCAACCTCGGCGCAGCGTCCTCCACTTGACACTCCAGACTCGGCGCAGCGTCCGGTCACGATAAGCAGCCGAGCTTCGTCAGTCGACACTCCAACATAAACAAGCAAGAGTAGCGCGGCAGCAAGCACCCGGCGGCGCGGCGTCTCCAGCGGGGAGAGGGGGAGTGGGGAGGGGCGCAGGCGGGCTGCGTTTGGCTGCGGCAACGAGAGCGCGGGCGCGGGCACGGGCGCGCCGAAGCGCCTCCGCACCAAAATTCTTGGCGAGCCATCCACGCGCTCGCTGTCCCCGTACACGACACGAGAGTACAAGCATTATGATAAATTTATAATTTTACTTTCTGTTTTTGTTTTTGCGAATAGCTGTGTACATAAATGTATCATTTGCTAAAAAACCAAACAAAAACTGTATGTGTTTTTATTTATTGCAGGGTGCATACCAAGGTCGTTCGGACCCAGCCGAGCAGTGATTACCCGCGGTCGGCGTGCGGACGGCTGCGGGGGAGAGGAAGATAACAACGCCCATTGGGGGCTAGCCAGGGGGGGGGGGCCTTAGGCTCACAGTGCAGCAATGCTGCCTCGCCGAGCCGTGTCGAGTCTCATCAACATCTTTATAAGCTAGAGCTCTGAGGTTAAAATGGTTAATTTGTGTGTTGATAACCCATATAACGTCACTTGCAGGGAAAAATGAAATAAATTAACTGTTCGTTTGTTAATTGCTTTGCAGGGTCCACGCCGAGGCAAGACGGACCAAACCGATCTGTGGCTACGTGCGCGTGACGAAAGAAGAGGAGGGGGGAAGAACGTTAATTACACTACATCCGTTGAGTTTCTCCGGGTAGCTGCGCTGCCGCGCCGAGACTACTCCACAACCACTACAAAATTATTTCTATGGGAGATTTCAAAATCACCACATCTCGAGTCTAAGTGTTTTTTTTTACAGATGGAGCAGGACTATCCTTTACATCCTTTACAGATGGAGCAGGAGGAGGAGGAGCCTGTGCAGGAAGTGAATCCGCCCAACGCTTCACTTGTTTTAACAGACTCTCATTTTACTTTTTACGTTGAACTAACTGACCTGACTACGGCACACCAATACTATACAAGTAATTTCATTTCCCTGTATGAAGCGTTGTTTCTTGCGCTGCAGTGGGATCTGCGAGTAATAAACATCGTATTAACTACGTTTGCCGGAATAACCGGTGCAATTTGGAATTTTATTAAAATCGAAACAGACAGTGACCTCGGCGTGGATTTATGAGAATTTTTCAAAGGTCGCGTTAGTTTTTGTCAAGAAAATGGTGGCTACAAATGTTTGTACACAATAATTGGTAACGACAACGTGACCCTAAAGTACCGAGAAAAATTCTGCTTAAATCCTACTGCTGTCTGGTACTATTTTTCTAAATTTTATAAATACGTGACAAGACATTGTTTGATTTTTGACGAAGTTGACTATTACTATACATATCTAAACGCCATTCAGATTCGCCATGCAGATTCGGTTAAAAATAACTCTTTAAAGGTAGAATTGTAATAAACTTTATATTTTCACACATCTGGCTCGTCTATTACTTTTTCCTTAGAGCGCCTGTTTGGTTGGCAACCCATTGGTCAGATGTGGAGGTTTGGAGGTGGTGACGACGGCGGGGGACTCATTGTCTAGGCCAGTCTGCCGTACGGCAGACAGCCGCAAGCGGTGCGGGGCTTAGCTGTCATTGACCATGTCAAGGTCAGCTCTTAGTCTGGCAAAGGACGGGGAGTGGGGGGTAGATATCTTAACTACGCACTCAATCGGCCTTAATACTAGGCGGAAGCAAGCTCCGGGGCTGAGCCAATACCCAATTCTTCGTCCGCCATTACAGGATGCTGGATTTGACTCTTACGGGATAAGTTATTGCTTTGAAAAAGTGCATCAAATCACCAAATCTTCTCTATTAAAATTGAAGTATTCTCACAGGTGCTTTCCATTTCCTCTCCACGAAACGGTGTTGGTTGTAGCTTCGGAACGGAATATCATTTTTCCAATTGTAGATGCAAAGACCAAGAGACTGGTGCCGATGCTTTTAATTTCCACTTCAGTGTAACTCTACTCAAACCTTAACAAATATACACGATTTAGTCGTAGCCCAGTTTCAAACTTTGTGGGTTCGAAACGTGCCACAAGGACCTGTCAGCCATTAAAGGAAAATTGGATATCTCAACAAACACATATAATATCAGGAAAGTCCAAAAATTTATAAATGCAGCGCATAAGACGATTATTTCTTTTCCGTTTGGTATCAACATTTGCGTACACAAACTTACCACAATGTTTTTCCCCAACAAACCAGTGATCAATGGATGTGACGCTGATGTCATCATGTTGCTTTGCTTGCCAAAACGCTTTCGAAAATAAAGCCTGATTTTTTTTTTTAAAAAGGTATGAAAAGTAACATGACGTCGGCGTAACCACGCTACTGGTCGCAGCCGCGCCTAATAATATTATTCTCAATATTGGACTACACTCTCTATGGTAACAGTTTTTTGCTGGCCGCAAGTAACATTTTAGGTTTGTACTTACAGATCAATTCCTGTGCTGCATCCCTCTCACTGCCGGGGGGAGAAACACGTCTTGCTCCTAGGAAAGTCGCTGCACTGAGTGAAAGCACCGAGCGGAGTGCTGTCGGAGGCACCCGAACTCGGCTCGGCTGTTCGGCTAGCGCGGCGTCATCGGGCTGGCTCGGCCACGCTGCGCGCTAGCAGGCAGGTAGGCATAGCTGACTGAGCCAAGCCAGCACCAGCCGCCGCACGAGAGGCGAGCAAGCAGCTATTCAGCACCTGATTGATAGGCAACCTATTCGACAGCTGTGTACGGTAGCTGGTAGCAGCGCGGGGCTTAGCTGCCATTGACCATGTCAAGGTCAGCCCTTAGTCTGGCAAAAGACGGGGAGTGGGGGGTAGAAATCCTAACTAGGCGGAAGCAAGCTCCGGGGCTGAGCCGATACCCAATTCTTCGTCCGCCATTACAGGATGCTGGATTTGACTCTTACGGGATAAGTTATTGCTTTGAAAAAGTGCATCAAATCACCAAATCTTCTTTATTAAAACTGAAGTATTCTCACAGGTGCTTTCCATTTCCTCTCCACGAAACGGTGTTGGTTGTAGCTTCGGAACGGAATATCATTTTTCCAATTGTAGATGCAAAGACCAAGAGACTGGTGCCGGTGCTTTTAATTTCTACTTCAGAGTAACTCCACTCAAACGTTAACCAATGCACACGATTTAGTCGTAGCCCAGTTTCAAACTTTGTGGGTTCAAAACGTGCCACAAGGACCTGTCAGCCATTAAAGGAAAATTGGATACCTCAACAAACACATAAAATATCAGGAAAGTCCAAAAATTTATAAATGCAGCGCATTAGACGATTATTTCTTTTCCGTTGCTAAACTCCATTTTGGCCACCAATTTTTTCAGGAGTAACAGAAGACTGTTTGAAGAACAAAAAAAAAGTTGCAGATGATGAAATTGAAAAAGTATAAGTAAAATTTTGAGAAATACATAAAAGTATCAGGTCACTCCGTAGAGGGTTCTTCAACTTATCAATATCCGTTAAAATGGATAACGAAGTCATCTTAACTTAATTTTTCTAAGCGAAGTGGAATTCACAGACAATACAACTAGAATTATGGTCGGCGTAAAGTGTTTATTACTCTGGTATATTTTTTGGCTTTCTTTTGTGCAACTTAAGTTGTAAAAATAAAGAGGGTTAAGTTGAAGTGATTATTTTTGCACTAGATTCATAAACATACAGATTGAGTTATCTTCTGTTGCTAACTTTTTCAACGGAGTCATGCAGACTTTAGTTGTTTCCATTTTCCGCTAAATGGGGAGCGTGTAAGGGGTCCAGTTGAGTTATGCCTCTTTTCCATGTGGATTTACTTCTGAATGCTAGGAATTGAGACAAATAATTTGGTGTGATAATGCAAACCTAACCAAGGTAAATGGACCAACCCACCCTAACCTAACGGGGTCGTGACAGATCTTACTCTTCTCGCGACAGACCTAACCTAACTAAATGGTCCAACCAACTCTAACCTAACCTAACGGGGTCGCGACAGGTCTTACTCTACTCGCGACAAACCTAACGCTAGCATAACTCAACCTAACCTGAAACTATCCGTAGTATCCCTCAGGTGCGCGTCCCGCGCACCAACTAAGACCTGCTGGCTGAGGTGCAGTTACAGAAGTTGACGCGTTTGCGCCATTGCGCACGGCGGATTATGAATCAAATTGTGTCAGGTTTATAAATGAATAAACTCATGCGTGCACCAAAACAGACCATCCAGTTTCCTTCCCCCTCCCCTCCATCCCCACCTCCATGCCCCTTCCCCTCTCGCCCGCGGCCGCTGCTCGCGAACGGCACCGACACCTCCCGATTCAATCTTCCCTCCTGACCAAACTAAATAACATATCAACAAACGGTTTTCCCTGGGTGGAAGTTTGTGAAAATCCCTACAAACGCCTCGCTTTGACCCCCCATCTAAAATGACTTCTTCATTCCAAAAACTTGTCCCGAAGTTACAGAAAACGTTTTTCTTCGGTGTCGAAAAATTATGAGCTCGCATCTTTTTCGGATAGGGTGGCTTTGATTGTCCTTTCTATTTCCTACAACTTTCGTTCAAGACGTTTTTCGAAAATCTCAGCCGTTTACGCATGCGGGGCGTTTTTCGTGCGCGCCGTTAGATGCAAGCCCGCAACGCAGCTGTGCATGGCGGGCCTGCCTACTTACGGGGGCTCCTTTCTTGCTTTTCTCGCTTTTCTACGTAAATCCGCCCCCCATTTCTCAAGAAACATGGGGTCCTGGAGTCAATGTGAGTACGCCGCATCGAATGGTGCACACCTCGTTGCGATCGGAGGTCTGGAAGGTACTTAAACTTGCGAAAAACGTCCTTGGCTGCAGGGGGCGACGATGCTAGCCCGCCACACAGCCGTGCATGGCGTGTGCCTACCTTCAGGCGATCCGGCCTCTCGAGCCAGCGAGCCGCTATGCTACCCCCACCACCGCCCGACCTACCGGAGGGCTTCGCCCGTTGGTTTTCCGATTCCGATGCAGATGCAGTCAGGCTCAGCAATTACTACTCCCTTCCCCCTTCTCTTACCCACCTCACGTCTGCAAGTGCATGTTTAAGTTTTTAATTTTCACAATTGTGTTTCTTTTCTTTCTTTGATTTCTTGAGGCATTGAATGTTGCTTGGCGCCACCTGACCAGGCATTGCGTTGTTTATTAATAGTGTGCTAAGCTAATGCTTAGCGGTCACGCGGGCCGCGGTCCATAGAAGGGCATTCATAGTGGCAAGCGGCACCAAAAGGAACTGTCGACCTCCTCAGCTTTCTTGTTACCCTGGTAAACTGAACTCGAAACGGCCACGGCCAAGCTCGCCCCCTATATATATATATATATATATATATATATATATATATATATATATATATATATATATATATATATATATATATATATATATATATATAATTTTGTTTTAATGTTTTAATGATAAACGCGAATTAACAACCTTTTTGGCCCTGTAGGGCTCTTGAGTCGTCCGTATGAACCGTTGTGACTTCAAACCGGTCACTAGATGGTATCTGCGCGTCGCCGGGACCTACCAGTGTTTTATGGATCGAACGGAACGACACTGAATACGCTTGAGTGTAGATCATGATGCACCTGCAGCAGTGCCCCCGGGTCTCGGATCGGATTTGCTGCCACCGGGGGGTTCTTGGGGTCACCCAAGGAAGCTGCATACCAAATTTGGTGAAGATCGGACGACGGGAAGTCCTCGGACGAACGACACTGAAAGAAAAAAGTCCTATCAACACTATTAATTACTTACCAGTGTTTACCGTAGCCAAAACACAGTATTCACCGTTGCCAAAACACAGAAGTAACCGTCAGTTTGAAAATAGTAGTTACCAACAAAGAAGGTTACAGAATTCATCGTAGAAACTTTCACAAGATTTGCTGTGATTTATGTGTCAGAGATTGCCGTTGAAAGTTACATGGTTAACACCGTTATTTGCTGTCACAGCAATGACCGTTTCTATTTTTAACCACCCTTTCTCACTAGAAAGGGGATGGCCGCAAGGTTAAGGTAAGGTTTAGATAGTCTATACTACTAAAATCCCCTCAGATAATTGAAAAATGAAACAGTGATTTTTGTCAATGAAAATGACGGTGTTCTCCAACTTACAAATTTACGGCAATTCCTGGCCGAAAAATAATGGTACAACTTGTAAGAAATTTTACTTCGAATATTGTTAACTTCTTGACTTTTATTTCTGTACATAAAAAGGACGGGCGTGTCTGTGTTTCTGAAAACAATGTATGCCTTTGTTTTTCAAACAGTTGATTCTGTGCTTTGGCTACGGTAATCACTGGTAACTAATTAACGGTGACAGGACTTCTTTTCCAGTGGAACGGACGGACGCATCATACTAAATGCCCGCCCATCGTATTTTTAATTAGACGGGACGGGTCAAAAAGTACAGAAATTATACGGAAAAGAATGTCTGGTCAATTTTTTTACCTGGACCTTTCGTACCCTGCCAACCGTGAAGGTTATGTACATGTTTTCCGTACCAGTTTACATGAGATCCTCATGGTAACCACAGAGAACCAGAACGGACGGTCCGTACCTTTCTGTACCCCCATTTTCCATATATTTTCCGTACCAGACCAAGGATTTTTTTTTTTGCAGTGTTAGCTGAATGTTTTGCGACCTCCTAGCTAAACAATGCGAGGCGATTTCACGGCTAGGGATAACCCGGCCGAAAAGACGGTCATTTTATTAGCATCGAATTATTGGCTTTGTGGTCAAGGGCAGGCAGGGTGAAGTGGTGCGTGCGACGGTTACTTCGCTCGCGCTCTGCACTGCACCAGACACCGCGCCAGTCACTCCTCTTGACGCCCCGAGACCTATCCTCAAGGCCTGTTCGTCCTTCAGGACGCTGCTTGAGGGGTACCGCTCCGGTCCTTCCCAATCTGGATGTATATTTTGTGTACGAGGGAGTTGCTCCGTGGGTACGGTACTCGTGCAATTAAGTTAAGGTGAGAAACAACGCTGAAAATAAGCGAAAAAAAAAAGCTTTAGTAAACGTGATCAAAGTATTCTTTTCGTTGAACATTTTGCAAGTACAAACAAAATTTAGGAATAGTTTTTAACTTTTGCCATCGTAAACTCTAAATCGTAAGATAAAAATCTCAATTTTTATTTTCCTTTAAAACAAAAAATAGGGGAACCGTAAAGATTGCAGAGATGCCCAAGGAAACAAGACCGAAATATATCAAATTGAAAATTCGGGTGTTTTATGATTCCAGCATACGCATACAACACCTTTATAACATCATAAATAATGCAAACGAAGCAATCAGATCTCTCTTAGTCAGAATTTTATCTTAATTTTGCAAATATTTTGTTCTGCCTTTTGCCTTGCCATACTGCAGAGAAAAATACTCAAAGAAAATCAAATTGACACGTTGAATATATCAACACTGTAAAATTCTAACGTAGAAAACTAACGCAAATCCCTTTTTTATACGAAGAGTTCCGAGCATACATCTCATGAAGCCAATTTTCTGTCGTAATATAAAACTTTGTCTTTGTATCATTCAAAAATAAGACAAGAAGGTTAGAAATGCCAGCCGATTTTGATCATAATATGATTGCACAAATGTCTTCGACTACTTTTTCCAAATACACTCGAAGAAATTTTAAGTGAACACACTCAGACTCGTGCTGAGTTCTCCTTTAGTAATGTAATTGACGTTTGTGCACGTTAATGAGCATATTAACATTGTTATTGGTTTTATAAACTTCATTATCAATTTTGCCTTGACAGATCTCTTGACATTCTTAGCGAAATTCTATTTATGTGCATGGCCCAACCAATTCCGGCCGGGATTCCGGCCGGCATTTCTAGTTCCTGCCGGAATTTTCCCTTTGTCCGGCCGGAGGGAACATTTTTACGGCCGTATTTCTCGGTGCGGCCGAACAATTTTTCATTCCGGCCGGATTTTAAAATCTCCCGCTGAAGCCTTGGATTCCGCCCGGACCCAAGCCACCGCCCAGGAGGTAGGAAAAATTGTATGACAATTGCTTCCTGTCCGTGCGTTGAAGTCTCCACCTAATTTTTACAGCATTGCAATAACATGTAAACGGTACTTTCTTCGCGTAATCTGGAAGCAAAATTGGATGTTGTGCGAAACGTATTGTAGACTCGTCGCCTCTTCAGTGTCACACTGCTGTCCCTTGATCATCATGATGAGAGTGACTGATGACAGCTCCGGGCGGACTCTGTGTCCCGGCCGGACACCACCGGACTCCGGCCGGAAGCTCGGTCCGGGTGATTCCGTGCTTATGGGCGAATTCTGTGCCCTCGCCACACTCTCAGTCTCATATGGACTTTTATGTCTCTGGCTTATAGAGCTTTTTGAGCAAACGTAAATTGTACTATTTTCTCTTTAGCTATGCACAATTTTGATCGTTTTTAAGATGAAATTGTAAATAGATCATGTAGAAATCAAAAAGTACATTGCAATTGACAAAAAGTAAGGTTAAATGGACTAAATACTCTATATAATGGACAAAAACATGCAAAGCTAAAGAGAAAATAGTACATATTACGTTTGCACAAAAAACTTTTCGGCAAGAGATAAAATGTCAATACGAGTCTGAGAGTGCACACTGTAAACAGATGTTGTGAAATGATTACTGTAATCGTCTCGGCTAGCTTTGTAAAAAGACAAAATTTTCTTGTAAACTATAACTTCGTGCCTAAAAAACACGCTGTTTCCGATCTGTGCATGGTCGAGATCCGAAAAATTCTCATCATCGTGAGCCGGATACAACCCTAGGATGAGAAACTTTTAAAATGAGCACGAGCGGCGGGACGGGTCAAAAACAGGCGTACTTACTGATTTAAGTTCCGTCATCTACTCCAATGTTAATAGCTCGCGCTACACGGAAAAATTTGAGGAATGCAGACCCAAAGTGAAGGCCAAATCACGAGGAAAGTCGGATTAGTAGTTTTCGTATAGGGACCGAAACATGACATTTCCCGTCATCTCTAATCTGTAAGATCCGTCATCATTTCGCTATATTTTATAGAGGTAAAAACTGAAAATGATCTCGACGCGCGCCCAAGCTGTAAGGGTTACCTGGGGGTCCTCTAGATACCATCCGGACCATAATTGGCCCCGAAATGGAAATTTCGGATTTGTGGCGCACAGAATTCATCTATACGCGCGGAATCACCCGCCCGGCCGAAAATGTACCCAAAATACGGCCGGGGTCTGAACGGAGTTCGGCCGGACTATTTTCTGATTGGAGATGGCCGGAATTTTCGGCTGGGAAACGTTTATGAATATTAATAAAATGTCCGTTGAAGGATGACAGTAATAGTGCTGAGAGTTATGAGTTCTGATTGAACTTACCAGCATGACGCCGGAGCCGTGCAAGCTGCCCGCCTCCATGCTGCTGGGCAAGCCGGCCCCGTACGAATGGAAGATCGTCTGGAGTAAAGTATTCGTCTTCATCTACCTGCATTACGCCGTCACTCGAGCTGCTTTCCTTTTCCTGACCGGCCAGATGTGGCCCTATTTCTACACGTGGCTTTGGGGTGAGCACTGACTGGACCCCGCACGTGGGCTGTCGTAGCAAAACCAGTGGCAAGTTTGTTTGCCGTTTTTCATGCCAAAACTTTGCAAGCCTGACCCTGAAAAAAACCCCAGCTTCCCAAAATTCAGCATTGCAGGAGGCCGAAGCGCCACATATTCGTAAGCTGACGAGTATTTAAGGTCAAGGCGTGCCAATTTTTGGTATTCAAAACAGCTGGCCGACGGATATGCGGAGGGCAAATCAATACATGTGAAACTGATTGCGACAAATGTGAGCGAAGTTCCCAGAAAATTGTGGGCGAGAGCGAAAATGTTCCCATGAAATTGTGGGCGACCACGTGAAAAATTATGCAAATACATTTAGTGTGTAGCCACGTCACAGTCAAACGAATGAGGCAAAATGCTCAAAGGACCATGAAATATTGTCACATTCATTTTTACATGATGTCGCGATTATGGTTTTCCAGTGTAGCACCGTCCGTGATTCTTTCCGCAGTTGCGCTCATTCACGTGCTAACCGTCGTCGGCGTTACTGCCGGCGCCCATCGCCTCTGGTCGCACCGCGCTTACAAAGCCAAGTGGCAGCTTCGGGTGCTTCTCATGCTGTGCCAGACCCTCTCCTTCCAGGTCAGTTGGGAGGGAGGCTGCTCTCATACCAGGGGTAAATAACTGTGAATTACGGTGCGGAAACCAAAATTTTATTGATGAATTTAGGGCATAAAGCACTGAATTTTGAGAAGAATTTCGATTAACTTAAATCAATTCTAGTAAGTTGGATTTTTTTTTTCTGAATTTCGCTGTATGAATTTGGCTCGAGCAATTTCTCCATTACTGATAATTGATAGTGAATAATGGGGAAAGTTACGTCGTTTTTGAGCAGCAAGATATCCTCTTGCATGACAAGGCGTCGCTTAACCCTAGCGTCTTCGCTAAAATGCTTAAAATTTGCCTTTTTTAAAAAAAGGGATGGTCTTAACTGGTATAACTCACGTGGCGATAGTTTCAAGCCCAATTGGTGCAGATTACGATTGCCTAAGTCAATCTTTTTTTCTTGGAGACCGGAACATTGTGGAGTGCTTCAGCATTGGTAGCTTTTCTCCTTTTCGCAGAATCCTATCTACGACTGGGTGCGGGACCACCGCGTGCACCACAAGTTCACGGATACGGACGCGGACCCGCACAACTCGAAACGTGGCTTCTTCTTCGCCCACATGGGCTGGCTCTTGATCCGCAAGCACTCGGACGTGGGCATCAAGGGGGCCACCGTCGACTTCAGCGACTTAGGGCGCGACCCCGTCGTCATGTTCCAGAAAAGGTACGCATAACCTGTCGAAACTGTTGAAACTAAAGATTCACACCGTCAGGTGGACTTTTGTGCAATGTGAACACAAATGTCAAATCTGCTCTAAATTGAACAACGTCGAAATTTTGGACGCATTTTCACGCACCTCTGATAGCTGAGTTTCTGAAAGCATTGTCTGAAGGTCTGATAGCCCAAGTTTTGAAAGGTCTCCCACTTCCTGAAACCTGAGGCCTGACATCTGAGTTGCTGAAAAGGTAACAGCTGTCCTGGCAGCCAAGATCACCTTTGTAAACCTTCCAGGTAAAGGTGACTATGGCTGCCTTAACAGCTGTTGGCAACAGAAAGATACCTCATTTATATAAGACCATGTGCCACACTCCCACTGTACCAAGCACCTTGAAATCGACAGAAAAAGGAAGTTGTTTCTCCATCCAACAATCAAACTGACTGTCAGCTAACTTCTCTTAAACACATCAAATTTGGTCGACTATCAGTTCTTTGGACAAAGCTATCTCACAAACGAATTAGGTCAGACTGTCAAAGATGGCTATCAGGTTTTCTGGGAAAGCTTTCAGATTAAGGAGTTATTTCAGATTGTCAGAGGTTCCTTTCAGAACGTCAGCCGTTTTATTCACACACTTAGGTGTGACTGTCAGAATTTCAGACCTAGACTGTGACACTATCAGCAAAATTCTTAGACTATCAGAATATATTTCAGACTATGAGGAAGAATTTCATGCTTTCAGGAAACCTATCAGAGTTTCAGAGAACTTTCCAGACTTTTCTGAAAACATTTACACGAGTGTATAAAGAAGATGGATAACAGGGCCACTGATAATGCTGGGTTCTCGGTACAGGAGTGAGCATAAGTTGCTAACAGAGTTTTCTGTAATATTTTGCCATAGTGGCATCATTTCGCCTCGATTTGATTCACAGTGAAATGTGACAAAGTACTTCAATGAACTTGATGCCACGTTCCTGTAGTGAAAGTGACAGAAAAACTAGTACCTGCGCATTACGAACTACGAACTTCGATTTGCGTTGATACTCACTCGGCAATATTTCTTCCACCGCAGATATTACCTTATTCTGGTGCCTCTGATTGCCTTCGTGATGCCCACCATGGTGCCCGTCTGGTTGTGGGGCGAAAGTGTCACCTTTGGGTGGTACGGCACCACCATGACGCGCTATCTTATTGCCTTGCACGGAACTTGGCTCGTCAACTCCGCAGCGCACATCTATGGCACCCGGCCTGTAGACAAGTAAGCCGGAACCCTGCATGCAAGAAGTGAGAATACAATACGACGCCTCTTAATATAATGATCCTGTCAGTGTCAGTGCCGATTCAGAACCATCTACTGCACATGGCGGGAAAATCGGTCTCTTTTAAAGGTCCGTTGCGCTTATACTTCGATCATTAAACGTCTTGCCGCAAAACTTTTTAAAAAGTTTCATCCTTACTTAAAACTTGTGTTCTAAATTTCCCGGGAACGATCATTTTGGGGAACGTTCCCAGTAAAGTCCCGGGAACATTTCCGAAGATTCCCGAAAACTGGGAATATTCAGCTTTTTTAAAGATTTAACTTAATATGCCTATTGAAGGGTAAAAACTGGTAAATTTTGACTGATCACGCAACTTCTTAACGTGAACACCCTATGTCGATTATCTCTGACAGTAAAGACTTGCTTTTTAAGTCGATATGACCCAAAATTTGTTTGAACTCTTCGAGTCTGATTCACAATGTATTGGTAGGTCCCCGTGAAGCCAGTGAGTTAACTCGACGTCCAGCTACCATCAAGTGATCAGTTCTGAGTCACATCGGTTCATAAGGACGAGCCAAGAGCCCCCACTGCCTGAAAATTCTCGTAAAATAGAAAAATAAGAGTCTTAAGCGCTGTTACGTTTGCTATTTCTAAAACTCGTGTTTTTTGGCCCACTCTATAGACCAAAAATAGTAATATTATTAATTTTTGTCAGCAAAAACCACAGTTCCTGTTAGTTTTCAGTTAATTCCTGCATTTAACAATAGTTTTTGTTCATTTTTTCTTAAAAATGGGAATGTTCCCGATTTGGAGCGTCGAACGTTCCCGGTAACGTTCCCCAAGATTCCCAATTTTCCCGGGAATATTCCCACCCTTCAGAACACTACTCAGAACTGATCACTTGATGGTAGCTGGACGTCGAGTTAACTCACTGGCTTCACGGGGACCTACCAATACATTGTGAATCAGACTCGAAGAGTTCAAACAAATTTTGGGTCATATCGACTTAAAAAGCAAGTCTTTACTGTCAGAGATAATCGACATAGGGTGTTCACGTTAAGAAGTTGCGTGATCAGTCAAAATTTACCAGTTTTTACCCTTCAATAGGCATATTAAGTTAAATCTTTAAAAAAGCTGAATATTCCCAGTTTTCGGGAATCTTCGGAAATGTTCCCGGGACTTTACTGGGAACGTTCCCCAAAATGATCGTTCCCGGGAAATTTAGAACACTAATACTATACTTGATACTATATAGTATACTTGGAATTGAGTTTAATAATTTAGTGTGGTCATGGCAAACATTCTAAAGAACAACAATATAGAAAAAACTCAATTTGGAGATAAGTTAGTTATTCCTTTCTTCCGCCTCATGGATCAATTCGCTCTGACAGTTAGGATTGTCTTGGATCCACCCTGACAGTTATGATTGTCTTGTATCTGCACTGACAGTTATGTATAGGCAGTTAGGAGGCGTCAAACAAACGCTGAGAAAACCTAACAAACTATTTGAGGCCTTTCAAATAAAAGCAGCTTGTTATAACAAAGCATTTTGAGCCTATATCACTCTGCAAATCGAAAAGCATACATTGTATGCTCTACCTGGAGCATGCCTGCAAGCACGCTCTAGCCAGTGCATGCCTGCCAAGCATGCAGTAACTAGTGCATACCTGCCATGTACACACTTACTGGAGCATATATCTAGTGGATAAGAGATAGGGAGTTGTCTTCTCCAGGAAGCGTGCACTGTTAAAAAAAAGTCGAAATTTTCAGACTTTTTAGGATGAAGTCAATTTTGAAACCTCGTGGTCTGAATTTTCAGACCTCCGGACATTCCAAATTTTTCGACTACTTGTCATCTAAATTTTCAGACTAAAATATAGTCCGAATTTTATGGCAAGCAGGTAGTCTGAATTTTTGACAACTCGGCAGTCTGAATTTTTCGACTACTTGGCAGTCTGAGTTTTTCGCTATGTGTGCTTGCATTTTTAAGCCGCGTTTATGTCTTAACTGTGAGACCACTTGATGCAATATCTCAGAAGCATAGAATGCATGTACAAGAATGAGCAATTGCAATTCAGTCCTTGTTGAGTGTAGCACACCTAAGTGCGCAACTTTACCAAAGCCGCGTGAGGTTCCCAAAACGTGCCTAGTACTCGATTGCAAGGCTCCAGGAGAGGCTGCAATGAACATGAGAACGCAGCAGGCATGTTGGACCCAGTTGAGCACTGTATAGAAACTCTTTCGACACGATGATTTTACTTTGGGAACAAGGATGAAAGAGGAATGGCAAATTTTTAAGACGCCACCCACTCGCTCATCGCCCGTCCCTTCCGTTTTGAAGACGCAAAATCAGCGCAGAGGACAGTGCTACGCCAGTTTCACAGTCTGCTTGCCGGGCATTTCAGATACAGCCTGATATACTTTAGAGTGGTGGCTGCACCCGGAACAAATTTTGAGGCACGGAGAGGCGAAGGCAAAACATCCACACTGTGCTGAGCGCCTCGCGGTGCAGCGAAACAAAAGAGATGACGCGCGACCGCGCGCGACGCGGACTTGTATTCGGATGCGACGTGCACTGCTCTGGAGACACGCTCTAACTGACTCAAAGTGTCCAGAAATCCCGAGTGGCCGAGGGATTAAGCGCCCCCTCCTCTCCCCTCGCCCCGCGCAGGTACATTCGGCCGGCCCGGCCAGCCGGCGAGCGGTGATTTTCCGAAAGCCCCGGCTCGGCTCGCTCTACCTGGCTCGGCTGGCCGCCGCCGGGGCGGCTCCGCTCGGCTCGGATGGCTTGGTGGCTCGAGCTTCGGTCCAGGCGGCAGCGAGGGCAAACGTGACGCATCCTGCAGCTTCCAGCGGGGTGCAGGCTAATTTCTAATCCAAAAGTAGGAGCCGTTCGCTTGACCAACTAAAGATTTTTAATACTGTTCTGGCAAATGTCCATTGTACTCAAAAGGCAGTATTATTGCGCCGAGTACCAGACTAAAAAGCGTTGATTCCAGCCTGAAAACTTAGATTTCGTACCACAAATGACCTTTTTCAGACACCAAAGCTGAAACTCTTTACCACGCCCTCCAAAAATTCAGACTCTCGAGTCCGAAAGCGAATTTTCAGACCACGAAACTAAAAATTCAGACCAACTGTCTGCAAATTCTGACTTAAGTCTGAATTTAGGATTCAGACTGCCGGGTCGAAATAATTTGGTCTGAATTTTCAGATTTTTTTTAACAGTGTGTACATGGCAGGTATGCACTTGTTAGTGCATGCTTGGCAGGCATGCGCTAGCTAGAGCGTGCTTGCAGGCATGCCCCAGGTAGAGCATACAATGTACGCTTTTAGATTTGTAGAGCAGCTCACAAATGATTCGTAATTTACGAGCAATTTCTTTGTATAACAAAGTAAATTAGAATTATTATGTATGCTCAAATTACAACGTAAGGTTTTAAGCGTGAAGGTGCAACGCTACAAACGCCATGCTTTGACCCTCCATCTACAATGACTTCTTCATTCCAAAATCTTGTCCCGACGTTGCAGAAAAAGCTTTCCGTCGTTGTCTAAAAGCTATGAGTTCGCATGTTATTCGGATATGGTGGCTTTTAATCACTTTTCTTTTTTCTGCAACTTTCAAGACGTTTTTCGAAAATCTTAGCCGTTTACGCATGCGGGGCGTTTTTCAAGCGCGCCGCTAGATGCGCGCCCGCAACGCAGCAGTGCATTGCTGGCTTGCCTTCCAACGGGGGCCCCTCCCTTGTTTTACTCACTTTTCTACGTAGGTAGGGATTGCTCGGCGGAGCCCACCAGGGTGTGGTGCCTCGTGGTCGAGTGGCAGCGTGCCTTGCTATATCCAGTTAAGAATCACGTCCAGCGCGGCGCACGCTCTCGCTAGGCTTGAGCAGGGTGAGGGGCAGGGAGGGGACGGGGTGAGGTTAGGCGTCGCGCCCGTCCCCTCCCTGCCCCTCACCCTGCTCACGCCTGCGAGAGCGTGCGCCGCGCTGGGCGTGATTCTTAACTGGATATAGCACCTGCATGTCACTTTTTTGGCCCATCGACCCCGTCGGCTTTGAAAGGAAGGCCACCCATTCGACACGCTAGCAGGGAGTAGCGCCGACGTTCCCCACCTCCCCCATTTTGATTGAGCGAGCCATAGGACTAGCTCAAGGCGAGGCCTTATAGGTCGAGCCCGTAGGAAGAGTATTTTGCGGATGAGTGAATTTGTGCGTGTTTTGTTCTGTTCTGATCTAATGGCTTGCCCAATCAGAACAGAACACAAACATGTCCTATAAGTAAGGCTCGAAACAGGCGTCAGGGGGACCTACGGGATCGTCGTCAGCCAACATCAATGCTGCCAAGCTCGCGGAGCCAAAATAAAACATAAGGCTTTGGATTATGGCTCTATTTCTTTGTTCACTGAAGCCTACTTATTGGCACATTGTCGTTTCCGTTATTTTTAACAAATACATGATTCATAATCTACGTCTATTTCTATTTCTTCAATTACCATTTTAATAGTATGGGTTAAAATCCTACATGCTCTGGAAGGTAGGCAACAAAAAACACAAGCCAATGACCTCGGGTCTAGGACAACTCGTCCCGGTCGACTCGCACCCGTGGCCCTATACGTCCCAACCGTCCCAACCCAATTGGTCCCCAGCTTGGTCCCCCCAGGTGCTTCCATTTTAATGCCAAAAACACATACTGAGTTTTCAAGTTTTCAGTGAGACTCCACGAAATTCTAAAACTTATTTTAACCGGTAACACCACCGTGTTTAATTTTTAGAAAAAGAAAGTGAGTTTGGGTGTAACATATTGTAATTGGTCCTAACCTAACCAAGATAAGCTGTTAGGATTTTTGCATCAACCTTAACCCAATGCCTGGCGGGAAGGCCATTAGGTTGTGCCTTTAGCAATGTTCTACAAAATTAGTATGATTATGGTTGACGACCCTTCTACATGCGCGTTGCTCTCTCACGCTTGCTTCTTTGCCTGTAGGAACCTGTCTCCGAGGGAGAACCCCTTCGTGGCCCATATCACCTTCGGCGAGGGCTGGCACAATTACCACCACGTCTTCCCCTGGGACTACAAGGCGGCGGAGCTGGGCAACTACAAGCACAACGTGACGACGGCTTTTATTGACTTCTTCTCGCGCATCGGTTGGGCCTACGACCTGAAAACAGCGTCTAAGGACATGGTGGAGAAGCGCGTGCGCAGGACGGGTGACGGGTCGCACTCCTGCGCGAAGCACGGCCAGTCCCACCAGGATGACGACCACCACAACTACCAGCACGGCGACGAGGTCTGGGGCTGGGGCGACGAGGACATGTCACAGGACGACATCCTCAGCGCCACTACCATTAACCCGGCGCACGTTCGCAGACGGGTCGCCTCGACAAAGTAGCGACACCTGGCTAGGGCCCCCCGATGTTCACTTTTTGACATCGCTAGACGACGACTATCCGATCTTGATTCAAGGATCGATATATCGGATCACGGTTCAAACTGAGAGAAAAGAGTGTATCATTGACTACTACTAAAACTGAATCATATCCACGTCCATATACCCTCCGTTTTCAAGCGTAATCTGTTTACGCTTCAAAATCAAGCGTACATACACTGGCCGATGAATGTGACATCACGTTCGTCTGAACGTAAACCGCGATGTCACTTAGAACGTGACCAACAGTGAAAATTTACAGACAAACGAATGTGACACACCGCACCGCTTTGTCACATTAAATCGGGTGTGACAAAAGCAGCGAGTGAACTGTCCCATAAAAACGAATGCGACACATGGTACCCAATGACGTATGTCGTGTCACATCCAAACGAATGTGACAACTATATACTGTCACGTTCGTTTAAATGTGACACCCACGTTCGTGTCAGACCCGAAGTAATATGACAAAGCGATCAGCTGTGTCACGTGTGTTCGTTAGACTGTAAATTTTCACTGTCACGTTCAAACTAACATCGCAGTTTTCACCTTCAAACGAATTTTATGTCACGTTCGTTGGCTACCAGTGTATATAGCACGATCATCCGCCAAGATTTTCCTTATCTAAATGCATGGAGGAATTTCTAATGTATCATCCCATTTCAAGCGTAACTTCTCCTATCGTAACTCTATGCTTGACTCAACCATAGAGTTACACTTGAGTACACTGGTAGAAAAAAGTACGGAACATTTCTGGTCAACAATTTGCCTGGACCGTCCGTACTTGCCAAGTACGGAACTTTCTGTACTTTTTTCCGTACTCGCTTACATGAGCTTATATGGAACAAGTACGGACGTTCCGTACTTTCGTCCGTACTTCCGTACGATATTCTTCTGTACATTTTCCGTACAAAAGTACAGAAATTTTTACAGTGTAAGAGAGGCATTTTGATAATTATCGTCACAGGCATGCTGTAAATAAGAGTGTACGCACGAATGTGCGTGTTATTGTATGGGGCAGGATGACTGCAATAGAGTGTATTGGCATGCACTCACTTTCCGCGGCATGCCTGTCAAGGAGACGATAATTACCGTCAACTGTTTTAAAGAGTTAAATATGCGAACCTTTCTGTTTCCTGAGAATCGAGAAATCTCGTGATATGGAGGGTGTAAATAACGATGATCCTCGCGATAGCTAGATATATCGTCGTATTGTCAGATATTGTGTGGAGGCATCACTTCAAATCCAAAGGCGATACTTAAGTATCTTTTTAGGCGATAGAATTAAGTATCGCCAACAAACGGCCCTACCGAAATACCATGCCTTCAATACGGCGATACGCAAAAGTATCGCCAAAATTTACCGTGTAAGAAGGAATCACGTTAATCTTTTTTATCGCAGCTCCTTTCATGAAACTTGTCGCAAAAGATCAGTATGGTCGCGGGTTCTCGAATCGACTTGGTTCGGAATCGGCCATCTTTGGCTCAGCCAATAAAGGTTTTCAATTGGCGTGTAGCTGCTCCTTGTAGGGTAAGGTTACCAAACATGGATCGCTTTTTAGAAATCCCCCGTATTTCAACTCAACAGAGCGGTGATCTAAATTTTTTTCGATACACTTCGAGATACTCACAAGGACAACCTTTTCTCAAGAATTGAACACTTGAGAACAAATACTTTGAAATTTAGACGGATTTGAAATTTCACTGATTTTAATGATCCATGTTTGGGTCTGACCCAAACATGGATCACCCCCCCTCGCGTTTTGCCAGGGACCGCCCGATAACTTCCGGTCACCTGAATTGTAAAAGGGTACTGTCTGAAGCTGCCACAAAAAAATTTTGAGACATTTTTGATGAAAAGATTCTTCAGAATAAGGCATAGAACTTTGACTCCTAACCTAACCTGAAACCAGGCCGTTTTCGGACCCGTTTTGAGAGACACTTTTTCATTTAATTATTGTGAGGGTTACGGTAAGCTTGATCAGCTCTCCCGCACGTGATTCTAGCACTCAAACGTGCTGACTACTTGGAAAAATTTTCAAAAACAAAATTGGTCACTTGGTTTGGCGGTACGGGCTCGCTAACAAAAATGATCCATGATTGGTACCCTGATCCATGTTCGGCACTTTACCCTAGAGAGGTTGGATAGTACTTCTGGATTCAGACGAAACTATCTGGACACGGCGGTGATGCACTTTTCTAACCTCAAAGTATCTAAAAATTGGTGAAATTTATTATTTTACTGCACGTTTCTGCGAATAACTCGACCTTCATGTATTATAAAACTGTCATAAATGTCTATTTTTTGACACAAATTGACACGCAGCTGGTCTTGTACGTAAGTTTTAGTTTTATTGATAATGGTCTACCAAACATAAACAGAAGTCCACTCAACGCAGTCCTAGCCTCCGCTTTATTTGTTAAACCAGAACATAAATATGAAATTAACCTCGTGACTACTAGGATTTCTTGAAATCGTTTGTTTTTTTGTTTTGCTTCCTGGGAAAACCGGGAACCGTTTTTACCGTGCAAGAAGGAATCACGTTAGTCTTTTTATCGCAGCTGATTTTATGAAAATTGTCGCAAAAGATCAGTGTGGTCGCGGTCGCGGGTTCTCGAATCGACTTGGTTCGGAATCGGCCAGCTTTAGCTCCCATCGGGAGCCCGCGACCGCGACGACTTTCTGGCCCTGACCGACGACGCGCCAGGGCGATCTCGTGCAGTCGGCGGCCACACAATACCGTCGCTTCCTTCCAACGCGCACTCTCCGGAGTATGCCTGGGCCCCGCCGAGAAGCCGCCGGCAGGGAGCTGCACCGCCAATGGCCAGAGTGGAGGAAATTCTCGAGAACACGCAAAAAATTGAAATAGGGGGCTCTGATGCTCAACGACGGTAGCTTTTATTCAATCTCCCGTTATGCGGTCTTAGAAAATAAAGGTTTTCAATTTCCTTCACTGATTTTAACAAAACTTGGAGTACACTGTTATTCAACGAATGGGACGTCATATTCGTTCGAATGTGAATTTTGTCACGTTCGTTTGAATATGACGTCACATTCGTTTGAATGTTGACGCACGTTCAAACGAATGTGACAACCTAATTTAACGGCCGTGTCACGTTCAAACGAATGTGACATCGTATTCAAACGAACGTGACAAAATTCACATTCTAACGAATATGACGTCACATTCGTTGAATAACAGTGTACCCACGTAGAATTGAC
The DNA here is from genome assembly GCA_030522485.1 of Stenchaetothrips biformis. Taxonomy (NCBI): domain Eukaryota; kingdom Metazoa; phylum Arthropoda; class Insecta; order Thysanoptera; family Thripidae; genus Stenchaetothrips; species Stenchaetothrips biformis. The sequence continues at coordinate 2,308,221 of CM060096.1, forward strand.
TGGCCAACAACGTGGTCTAGTTAGATTTATAATTCGAACAATACTTCTTACACATTAAGCTTAACCAAATGACCGTACAGTTCTGGCGGTTTTGCAGCGTTTTGGGAGTTTCGCGAAATCGTAGAAGTTTTACCTCCGTTTAGAAAACCGTTACGACGGCGTGATAGAGAATTAAAGTCTTCACTCCTTAGAGCTACCGAGAACGCCACAAAACCTATTACAAGCTGTGCATTTAACCTCCAAAGTCAATAACGACTTTTGGACAAAAAATGCAAATTAGTTTTCGGGCCGCCATTTCCGCCACAGATGTCGTATCGACATTCCACTGGCATCAAGGTGCAGGGGAAACAGTGGCCAACAATCGCCTCGCTTCATGTGTAGACCTTAAACGAACGGAAATGCCTTTTTTTATGAGTGTCAAACTTCAAGTCAGTATTCTGGTGCTGGGAAAATTGATTACAAACTAATTTTAAACATGTTATATGTGTATTAATCACAAATCCAATGTAACACACGGATAGGAAATTTGGTGTAAAATCCGAAACTGACCTCGTTTACTCAATTTGATGCAGATTTGACAAAGTTCTGGTTAAATGCTCCGCAGTGCGGCCGGCCGCTCGCCCCGCGCGGGCCGTGCGGGGAGCATCCGCTCAGGCGCTCTCTAGGCAGTTTCTACCCCCTGAAACCACCATGCCTCAAGGGCCTCATCGATAAGTAGCGTAGGCTGGTATGGGTCTGAGTTAGGTTTTACCAGTATGAAACTACGGAATTGAAATCAAGATCCCGTAGTACGTTATTTTGGGCTAATTCATCAATTATGTGGTAGTAACACCGACCCCACATTAGCTCAATTTTTTGGAGGAATAACTGTCAACTGTCAACAAGTCCCCATCGACAACGACAATGAACCAACGCCGAGTCAAGCACGGGGACAGAAGCCCGCGGCTGGCCTACGTCGCGGAGCCACCGTTTGACCCACTCTCGGGGGCCGCACGCCCGAGCCCTCCGAGTGCTCAAGCACCGAAGGGTGACTCACTGTAAGATTTTGTGTACAATGAATGTGGGAATGTGTTAGAATGTGCAAGATTTCTGCTGTATTTGTCACACATGTTGCCTACTTACAGGCGTTTTTGCCTCCAGAATGTGGGAATGTGTTCAAATTTTGTACAACGAATGTGGTAGGTTGTGCCCCCCTCGTCAAGCACTCATTCAGGACCTGCTCGGCGCCATGCAACGCCCGTCACAACAAGCAACAGCCCGCGAAGCGCCCCACCTCGCCGACCTGCTGGGAGTGGCCGAGCTGGCGCCACAAGAAACGCGGTACGACGAACAGATCACCCTGGCGCTACAGGACACCAGCCACGAAGACACCTGTTCCTCCGACGAGTGGACCAAGGACGAGCAGGATGTGCTGGGGGCGGCAGGCCCCGTCCCGCCCCGACCTCAAATCCACCCCAAGGCGGTCGCCGTACAGCCCAATGTGTGCGGCAGATGCGGCAGGCCCACGCAAATGAAGCTAACGCGTGGGATCTGCTTCTACTGCTGCAAGGATGAGGACGCCCGCAAACGAAGACAACAAGCGGCCGCGGAGCCACAGCAGCCCGCGGCGCCCCAACAGCTTCACGTAAACCAGGTGATAAACCATAATATACTCCACCAAGTGCAACTAATCCAAGTGGAAGTGAGGAGGCGTCGGACGGGCCGCCCAAGGATCCGGTGCGCCCTGTGCAACAAAAAGCACACCTGCGCAAACTGCCCAAACCAGTAGGCAGCATCTGATCGGGCTTCGCTGTACAGCGGACCACAACAAATGGATCGGCTTTGCCTGTGGCGGGCAAACAACTTGACCAGCTACGGTACTGGCGGGCAACTTGACTGGGCCTCGCCTGAGGGCGGGCCACCAAGACCGAACTGCTTAGCACTGTTTTATTTATTTCTTACGCTGTACATGCCTTGCCTTTTTATTTTAAAACGTTGTGTACAGAGTTTGTATTTAATTTTATTTTTTTAATACATGTATTAATCTTACCTTGCTTTTCGCTCGAGTAATCCTGTATTCCTCGCCTCGCTCAGCTTGCATAGCTGCTTCACTTGAATTGAAATGGTGAATTTGATTGTGCCTGCATCTACACGCAATAATTTGTTTGCTTGGCCGAGTTTCAGCGACACATCGTCCTCTCTGTCCGTCTCGCCCACAGCGCCGTGTCCCAAGGACCTCCGCTCTCGCGCAACTCTCTCTTGCATTGATTACTTGAACCTGTTCTGTGTACCCAATAAACCTTGTGTTTGTAAGCCATACCTCCTACTCATCTCTCTAGGAACCTCCCTCTAGACCCGCATTATGCCTAGTTCAGCAGACAACAAGACGCCGAAACCAGAACTGATGAGGCGTCATTTCTGGCAGGCTTTGGAGCATTAACTAAAGAATGAGAAATGCCAAAAACCAGGGCTGAAGTGATCCCCAGTCTGGTCAGAGGGTGTAGGCCAGAGGAGGTAAAGAATACCCTGGTTAACAAGTTAACAAGACAAGCACCATCACTGAACTGCGCTACAATGTGCGCCAAAATACTTGCAGCCACAGAAAGGTGCCAACATTGTGACCGTTACCTGAGTACAAATGAAGATTCCACTGATTTCACTCTCCAGCTGATGCTTGAGAAAACTTCAGGATTGGATAAACCATGTCCAGATTTCACAAACTTCTATTTAAATGTCCAAAAGATTGTTGCTCCGAAATGGAAAGACATAGGGTGGAAACAAAATTCGGTTCAAAGAATCAAGGACCTTCTTTCTGAAGAAATATCTCTGTTTGAGTGGGTCGACTGTGAAATTCACAGAGCCTTGGTCACAGACCATCTGCTACATCTGTCTGCCACACGGATTGTCCAACTGAAACGTACAGCATTCAACAGCTCAATTAAAGGCCAAAAAATTAGAAAAACAAGGCAAGCAGAGAAGATCAATAAGTCTAAAAATGTGGCAGTGGATTTTGGCATCGAAGAAATTGATCCAAGAGACTTCTTCATTCTGACTGGTTTACCAGGTGACTTTAACAAAAATAATCATAATTCAATGAGCATAAAACATTTTAAACTTGACTTTCCTCTGATCAGAACGGGCACTTCCATTTCATCTTCATATTGGACATCTTCAACATTCCACATTCCATAAATGAAAAAATCAATTGTGGGTCACTTTTTCGAAAATTTCATATTTGAACATAAATTTTGAACAAGTAGGCAAAGTAGCTTTAAGGCGTTTAAATATGATCCTTTGCCTTTAAGGTCTGTTTTTGCTGCCCTAAGGGAGGGTGGGGCACCTAGTAACACTTTTTTAGATTTTGACGGTCAGGCCGATACTTTGCGAAAAATGAATCCGCTAACACGCTAGAAGGTTGCTTTGATCCTTCCTTGACCCTAAGAACTTGGAGTTGTCTTTTCACAACACTTATTTCTATTAGATAAATTGCTTACCGTAGACCTCTGCACTTGTCACTTGGTGCCCCAGCCCGGGGCACCTAGTGACAGTTCATATAATTCACATTACCGGCTTACAGCAACGCTCCAGCTTATTGAAAATTCTTCGTTTTATGCCCTCCAAGCTTTCTATTTGTCAAACCACTGTAAATTAAGCCGTTTTAGACAATAAAATGCATTTTACAACGTTGCTCCGTCACTCTTATAAAATTTAAAGTTTTTGAAATTGTCGGAAGATGTAGACTCATATCTGTCTTGTGGTGGAATATTTTACATTTCGATTATCAAATTGGTGTTTTGAAACATATCAGATGTGGAAACATCGTAAATTAGGGGTGTCTGTCACTAACTGCCCCGAGGTCCCTTGTTGGTTAAAGAGTTAAAATAAAAAGAAATCAAAATATATTTTGAGGCTGTTTTAGCGAAAACCACTTACTAACGGTCCTTATCATTGATTAAAAGGGCCAGTATCACCGGCAGTGCCGTTTACTACATGAATGGCGTGATAACGTTATGTCAAAAAGTCATATAAACTGCAATTTTCGGTAACTTTTTTCTAAATTTTGTTCTAGTTTCTAAAAAACTTTATTGAACGTCTCACTCTCACTTTGAAATGATTCTACACCACAGGACCTTTCGATCCACTGTCACAAATTGTCTGAAAGGGCAATAGGGAAGCCAGGGGGCCCCTGTGTCGCTAGGTTCCCCTGTCACTAGGTGCCACACACTCCCTTATAGGTGGCGTTGTGGTTGTTGCTCAGACATCCGCGCCGTTTCAGGTGACAAAGGACAGTTGAGAGAAGATTTATACCGAAATTTGTTAGCTGAGCGATCAGCGAAGCCAGTTACTCCACTGGGGGTTGAAAAACTTTGCCTGTCTGCGCGTGTGTGTGTGTGCGTGTATGTCCGGACTACTCCTCCTGAACGGCTCGGCCGATCTGGCTGAGATTTTGCAGGGTTATTAGGTATGTCCATATCTCGCCACACGCCAAAATTCAGATATCGCAATCCATTCAGTCGCACCAACGAAAAAACACTGAAAAACGGCAGAAAAAGTGCAACTTTTTGGGGACTATTCATTTTAGAGACATTTTGGCATGGTTTCGCATGGTTTGGAAGGTGCTGATGACGAAAATGAAATCCATTTTGACCCCTGACTAAAGTGTCAACCACGTAGGGGCTACCTCGACTAGAATATTTTAATATAATATACTTCGACCATTCATCACGTAGTGCACCACTCTTTGCCTCAATGCCAGCTTGCCGAAGGCAAGCAGGGAGCGCCGCAGGCCGAGGTAGGTGTAACGCCAGGCGTGGATTGTCGAAACTGGCGCAGCATCGCGAAGCCTGTTACGCGAGACATGGTCTGGCGTAAACCTACCTTGTTATAAATATTCCAATCTGGCCATCCTGGCATCTTAATGTTGGCATGACAGAGTTCCGTAACCTCAAATGTTATATAAGACCATACATTCGAAATAAATCTTCAATCACTCTGTTCCGCTGAAGCCCGTCTCATCCTTTCTGAACCCACTTCTGCACGACTGCAAAGATGGACCAAAGAGAGGGGCACTCGAGATGACTCACCAGAACTGAAGTAAACAGAAAACACGGTAATAGCTAGGCCTCGCCGGGAAATTCGGGGGCTACGGGCTACTCTGAATTAGCGCGCTCAAGCGTGAGCTTCGATCTAGAATTACTCCAAGACGGTCAAAAGATTCCGTACGACTCGTCGGGATGTCCAGTTAAAAAGAGACCCATTTCCTGTCGGCCTGCCCTGACCTGCCCGCGGCGGGGAGGGGAAGGGCGAGGGGAAATGTGGGGAAGCGACGCGTGCGCTGCTCGACCCGGTGGCCGGCAGGCGAACTTCGTCCAGCTGATCGGATGAGGGGTGCGAGTTTGGGTTGCCTATATCCTCGGCGCCCCCAAACTCGATCCTCAGTGCGCGCAACGGACCGCGTCCGGTCAGCCGATCGCATTACTAAATAAACCACGTGTAACAGTATCGTTCTGCATACGCCTAGTCGACGCATAATTCAATTCTCCATCGACCTGTCGTAACGGTTTTTCAAAAGAACATTTCAGTTTTCACATTTCGAATTAGTTTTGAAACGCTCCAATTGAACCTACAAAGTACACGTGTTTGGTAAAGCTTCGCCAGAGAAAAAACTAGGTGTTATACCGCAAATCTAACATCACGTTGTAGAGCGGACAATTCTACGTGCCCCCGTCAAGTTTCATTGCAATCGGTTGAGAGGTCAGAGGTCCGCCGTCTACCAGGTTTTGACCTCTAATTTTAATCGCACAGGAACGGGCATAACATTTCTGGAAAGAGTGCATGTCAGACTTCAACGTGCCGTCGCCCCAATATGGAAACTCCGATTTCCTCAGGAGTTGTTGTGGACGAAAGCTAGACTGCCTTGGGGCCGAACTCAGACGTTCAAAAAATTTGTTGGACCCACCGTCACCGACATCGAACCTTACTGGCCCATGACCCGAGTTTCATATCAATACCTCGAACGGTGTGGCCAGGACGGCGTTTGAAAAGGGTCGGCGGCACTGCCGCATCAAAACGCCTGAGAGCCGGCTCGGCCAGTGGTACCATATCCTCTTAAATAGTCACAGAAGTTTACATTGAGCTCTCCAAATAGCAGCCCCAAGTCCCTCTGGTCCTGGCGGAGGAACACTGGCCCAGACCTCACTCGTCCAGTCTCTGGCGCCGCCGCGGGCCGACGACTCGCTGACGTCACCCCGCGGCGCCGCCGTGAGTACCATAGCAGCGTGAATCAACACAAACGGCTGAAATGAGCTACTCGCTCTCCGCCGGGCCAGCACGTGCCTTAAGGTCGTCCGGACCGCGTCTCCGCGCCAGTGAAGCTCGGACCGCACAGCAGCGCGGACCAGCCGCATTGCCGCCATGGCATCATCGCTGCTCGCTACAGCCCTGCTCGTCGCCGCGGTCACGGTCGCGACCTCCGCCGGAGGTAAGCTCGCCAACGTCAAGGCCAGTGGGCCAGAAGACGCGGTTCTAGCCCCAGAGTCGGTGGGCTGGACTCGAACCAAACGTATGCCTCTATGAGTGGGATTTCTCGTCCGAAGAGCGATCCATTGGTGGGTCACACGTCCGGTTCGAGTCCCATTTAGCGACTCAGGAGGACAAAACGCGTGTACAATTTTGGCCACCTAAGCCAGTCTTCTGGCCCACTGTGCCGCGCCGCAGCGGGACAGTACCAGAAAAAAAAAAAGATTTCGGTGAACCTCATGAATTTCAATCCAGTCATTTATTGCGTTTTCACACACTAAACGTTTTCGGGTCAACTTTTAACACCAGATGGTGCAGATGTACTTTACAGGTAAATGCAAACGCGATTTAACTTTTTTTTTAATGATACGGAAATTTCTGTAGATTCTTGTGTGAAAATTTCAGGTGCATTAAAAACAGTCACGTCTCGTACAAAAGTGCACGTACACATCAAAAGTAACGCCTGGGATTCCCAGGCGCGTCCTGGAGAATAGGGTCTATTATCCAGGAGCCGACGGGGAATGCCACACTATTAGAAAAATATACGGTTTTTACCAATTTATTAACAGGATTTTCTGTACTTAAAAGTACCGTGTTTACCATACCTAGAAGAACAGCTTTTACCGTACTCATAGAAGTACGGTCTTTATACCGTACCTAGAAGTAAGCGTTTACCGTACTTGTAAGTTCGGCGTTTACCGTACCTTGAAGTACAACAATCACCTTACTTTGAACAATGCACTTGTCAAGATGAACTCATGAAAGTCAATTTAGACGATTTTGAAAATTTACTCAAACACTTTGGAATTGAATTTAAGGCGAGATCTTTTCTACACTGTACAAACTACGGGAATCGCCGTACTTCCAGGTGAGGTTAACACCGTACGTCTATGTTTACAGTAAACGCTGTACTCCTAGGTACGGTAAACACTGTACTTCTCAGTACGGCAAATCCTGTTAATTTTTTAAACGGTGAATACTGTACATTTTTCTCACAGTGCAGGAGCGACTTTTGCCGTGTAACATTAAGTGCGCAGGTTCGGGATTCACTAACAGGTCCTTAGTGAAATGAAACCCTTGTAATAAGGCGATTTTCTGGCATGCGATAAAATCATAACAAAGTAGAAAAGTAGAAAATAAAGTAAAAAAGGAAGTCGTTACTAGACTTCATAGTGCTATTCACACTACATTGCTTATATATAGAGAGCAATGTAGAATTTTATTTATTTTCCAAATACTTCTTATATCGGAAAAGTATCTTGCTTAATTATCTTTTCCACATATTTCACCAATACATGTTGAGCAATATATTTTGTCAATATAGTGGCCATGTATTTTCCTTTTTACAAGGGATTGACCTAGACACTCCTGACCCTATATTTATACATTTTGTTTACTATGTTTCAGGTTCCGATAAGTCTGGAATGCAGAAATGTCCAGTGGCTGCCGGTACACGCGGCCAGGGAGATTCACTGGCCCTGGGAGAAAAAGTTAAGGTATTCGCACACACCCTAGTGGAAGGCCTGAAGCACACTTTTGCTGTTTTTCTAATGCATATTGGCTGCAACGCTTGGCTTCTGTGTCGAGTTACGGATTTATGTGTAATTTTTCTTTGAATAATAGGTGGATGTCACTGTTATGGGCACGCGCCTTTTCACAAGCATCGATTTCGAGCTGACGTGTCCATCTGACGACAAGAAGAGTTCCTTCATCACGATAGGGCGCCTGTCACCCACTGACAAGACAATCCGTTGGAGCGCCCTCCGGAACGGCAACACACCTGTAAGCATTGCTTCCAACCCTTTCTTTCTAGACAACTTTTCAGCTCGTCTCTTGACGATTAATGTGCCATTTCAATTTTTGCCGCGATGCTGTGGCTTAAGGCGCTTGTTGGCGCCGTGCATTTTTTTTTAAGTAAGTACTTGAGCGTTTTGGTCGTCACGGTGAAGCTACTGGGCTTGGTCTCCACTCTCGGCATCTTACTGACTTTATTGTCAGTAACCAGGCACTATTGCCTACAACAATAATATTTACTATTTTCTTCTTAGATACTCACAATTAACTTCAAGTTATTATTTAGGAAAACTTTTGAATCAATAAGTACTGACAAATTTGTAAATAATTATTGCAAAAGCGAAAAGTACGTATTATTGTTGCACAAATTACTGGTGGTGCTACTGACAAAATGTCAAAACCATGTACAAAAAGTCAATGTCGATTATGAGAGTGTCCACCTCGCTCTTCGAGATCCAGATCCGGAAGACGATGCTGCACATTAAATTACTATGTAGGTTTTTGAGCATACGTAACGCACGATATCAAACATGCACTACGTTGCGCACAAAATTGTGCGCAAGAACGCACGATTTTCCGCTTACCCGCGCACCAAATCGGGCATTGTCGCGTACAAGTTCGTGCGTTACAAAGTGCATGTTCAATTTTGTGCGCGGGTGCGCATGAATACCTACGAAGTAGTTTAGAGTGTGTGAGGGGGTCTCGGAGTCCTCGAAGCTGAACGTCGCTAAAGAAACCCTGAGAAGTGGACCTAAGCCGCTATACGGCTAAAGTGGAACCTGGGATTCTTAAACAGCTCTGTGCGAAATTCGGTCCATTTCCGTCACGTACGGAAAACTTGTTATGTCCTAGAAGGGAAACCGTTAACGCAATGTAAGTGCATTATACACATTGCATTAACGTATGTTATCACATTAACACACAAAAAAATGGTGTGCCACAACCAGCCATTAGGTAGGGTTCCCTAAGCCTTCTCACTGGTACTCTTTGTGCGTGACTAGGGTCACGTTATAAAAATTTCCATTAAAGGAACCTAATGGAAGCCGATGATATTCGTCCTATTTAGTAGTTGCGGCAGTAGTGCGCTCTTATTTCAGTGATTAGGTATGAAATGTAAAATAAACAAGCAGGCGCATGCTGTGTCTTAGCTTCTTTAAGCACAATCAGATATTTTTCTTAATCTACGAAATATTTAAACAATAAACATTTTGTAAAATATTCATTTAAAAAGCTTTATTGAAATTTGGAGATTATTTCGTACATCAACATCATATATCTTGTATTAGCAGCTTCACGATATTTTTGATATTCCTAGCGAAAATTTTGTTAAGAAATGAAACAGTTTTTAAATTTACAAAATACGTCGTAGAAATTGACAATTCCGACCTAAAAATATTTTTTTCCCACAAACTTTGATTGATATCACCAATATCGCGTATGGAACTTTGTGAACAACAATCCGAGGATGATCAGCAAAAAAGATGAGACCCATCAGTCAAAAGCTGTTGCACAGAATCCCTTTTTAGTGCAAAAACTTGTCGTTGAGAGTTTAGGACAACTATAAGCTAACGACAACTGTCAACTTTGTTCTTACAACTTAGATGATTTACAAGTCATTGAACTTCAACTTAAAAGGGGTCATACTTGCATGTTAAGTACAGAAATTGTTTGAAACCATTTATGCAAATTGTTCTTAGAGTAGCATTTTTAGCTGTTTTTTCACCCACACCTCACCTGAACAAAATGTTAACGATTATCAACAATGTCATAAAACAACATAATGCCGATGTTCGAAATAATCTCCAAATTTCAATAAATCTTTTTAATGAATATTTTAAAATATGTTTCGTGCTTGGTTTCGTGATTAACTATTTCGTAGGTTAACAAAAAAAAATTTAACAGCAGCACAGATTGAGTGTGTCTGTCAGGAATCAGGAGGAGTGCTTATCCTTTCTGCTGCAGCCCAGCGACCCCAACCTGCCGGGTCAGCCACGCTTAAAAACTTACGAAGTATTTTGAGCATACATACATAAAACAAACTAATTTACTTTGTTACACGAAGAAATAGTTTGTAAATTACGAACTACATCTTTGTAATCTTACGTATGCTCTAAATACTTTGGTATATGAAGCGACTTTACTTCGAAAGGGTTAAATAGTTTGAGTGGTTTTCAGAGTGACGACGGCGGCGGTCCTTGGCCAGAGCAGGAGTTCCCCGGCGGCGAGCACACGTTCCTGGTGGAGCGGCGGCCGGCCGCAGGAGCCGAGCCCGAACACCTGGCGGTGTGGCTACAAGAGCGGCCCGACCGCGTAGCCAAGGTGGGCGTGCCGGACGGCTGCGACCGCCTCAGGACCACCACTTCCTTTGGCTCTATCTCCCCAAAGTTCTACAGTTGTGAGTATATCGCAAAGCCACAAACGACTGACTACGCACTAACAGATGCATGCTTGTAAGTTCACACTTACAAATGCATACTTGGCCAAGTACACACTTACAAATGCAGACTCGCCTTAGTATTAAGCTCATGACCGCTCGAGTTTGGGCCGCGCATGCACCCATCTTCTGGCCCGCGCCAGCGCTGATATCTTACGTGCTGTTTCTCCAGCGAACGGGGTCTGCGGGCACCAGGGCATGGTGCTGCCCGTCGGCAGCAAGGTGCGCGTCGGCGTGGACGTGCGGAACACCGACCTGAGCTTCCATCTGGTGATGCGGCGGCCCCAGGACGCCGTCGAGGCGAGCAGCGCGGTCACCGTGACGGGCATCGCGGAGGACCGCCGTTCGTGGACCTACAGGGCCACAGGGCCGGACGGGCAAATCGTCAGCAGCGTAAGTTTCTTCGAGGAGTTGGTACTGCTGCACAGTGGGCCAGAAGACCACACAGGCGGCCAAAATTTTATTGACGCTGTTTTGAGCTCCAGAGTCGCTAAGCGGGACTCGGATTGAACGTGTCACCCCGCCAATGGATTCCTCATTCGGAGAGCAATCCATTGGTGGGGTGGGTCATACGTTTGTTTCGAGGGGGTTCGAGGCCCCTGTAGTGACTCTGGGGCTTAAAACCCGTCCATGATTTTGACTGTCTCTACCGGTTTTCTGGCCCAAAGTGTGTTGCACCAACTGCTTTTTCAAAAAACTCTTCAAAATTCCCGACGAATGTGTTGAAAAAAAAATAGCTACGAAACTGTGGAAAATTTCTTATTATCTCACTGTGTTTCAAAATGTGTTGTACACCTCAAAATAACCATGGTGTATCCCTTACTCCTATGATAACTGCGTTGTACACCTCAAAATAACCATGGTGTATCTTTAACCCCTATGAGAACTGCGTTGTACACCTCAAATACTTGTAGTCAATTTCTGACCCCTATGAAAACTGTATTGTACACCGCAGAAAACTACAGTATGGGGTTCCCGACCCCAAATAAATGTGTCTTAAGTAACCTCACCGCACTTTATCTGCGGTGAATGTAACACAGATAGTGTCGCCAATATGGCAATATTCGTCAAATCTGCGTTGAGTGCAACGCAAAAATGTGAGGTCTACAACGCAAAAATGTGAGGTCAACACCGCGGCTGCAGGTGCGTTACTTTTAAGACACCACAGATTGAGCTTCACCTCAGATAATTGGGTGAAAAGTACCTCATTTTGAATATCAGTGCTGCAGTTTCTATTTTGATTGAGTTCCCCACCGATTTGGTGGTGTCCATTTTAGTGGTAAGTGTGCTTGTTCCATGCAAAAATGTTCCTGTGCACTGATATGGCCCATTTCAAGTGGTCTCCTCTCCGAATTGGGAAAGTCGCTTACCCGTTTTGGGTGTGAAACGAGAACGGGGAACAAGCTCAGCCTAATTTGGGAGAAAATCTTCCAATGACAGGGGTCGGTTACCCGTTTCACACCTAAGTTAAATGCCGAAGGCTTGAGTGAATTTTCAAAGTTGTCCAAATTAACATTGTTTTACAGAAATGGATTGGTCTTACCAAGACAAACAAAAAATGTCATAGGTTTAGATGGGAACTAAATAAGTTATTGAACTTCTTGACTTGTTCAATGGCCAAACTGGACTATTTGGTACTTTTGAAGTCAAAAAACTTAATCTCTCTTTTAAACCTATGACATGTGCTGACATCATTTTTTGTCTTGTCAAGATAAACCTATTTCTGTAAGGTAATGATCATGTGGACAACTTCGAAAATTCGCTGAAACCCTTTTACAGGGGAGAGCACATTCTGCTTTAGGGTGAATCAAACGGCATAGGGGAAGTGCTAGCCGTTTTGGCGAAAATCCTACCCGTTTCTTGTGTCACACCCAAATTGTAAGAAATTTAACCCAGAACCGGTGTTTTTCGGTTGTGTACCGTCAATCCTGGTTCAATAGACCACACTAGGTTATGTGTCCTCTTTCTAATACAAAATGTTTGAGGGCCGCTTATTGATAATTGTGGAAGTAAGGGGGATTTTACTCTTATGAAACGGCAATCAAAATTGATATTCTAAAGCAATCTGAAGAAAAACTTATTTCAGTGCGGTTTCTTCAGAGTGAAAGCCCTCTAACTCCCACAGGTTTTAATTTCTTTTTGAAAGAGGACGAAAAATCAGCTATGCTCAAAGGTTTTCTGTAAAATCTGAGACAGCGTCACACGAGAAACGGATTTAGGACGTTTTAACGCGTTTTAACAGGGTTAATAATTTTTGAAATTTTAGTTTTTTGTTTCCAAATTTTAGGTTTACTTACAATGGTGATGTAAACCAGGTTTAGGTGTGGTCAAAATAAAAAATGTCCTGGTAGATGACAAGATCTGAAAATGCGTCACCACAGTGCAACAGTATTGTCGCCCTTTCCCTTGCAGACACCCCCGCCCAGACGCGACGACCCCTTCCGCCAGCCCCAGATGGCGCCGCGCCTGCCAGAGGGCGAGCACGTCTTCGTGGTGGAGCGCCGGCCGGCGGAGATGGCCGTGTGGCTGGAGGCGCAGCCCGACAAGGTGGTCACGGCGCCTGTCGTCCAGGGCGAGCCACTGCACCTCGAGCTGCACGCCGCCGTCAACCGCGTGTTGTACGACAAGGCGTGACCGGCACGAGGGGGTATTCACTCCCCGAAGTAACTCCAGATTAAATTTGTTAACCCATAATTTGGAATTCACTGAAATTTATTAAAATGTGTCAAAATTCTTCTCAGAATTCAGTTACAGTCACAGTAAGTTTTCCTTGACCTTCAGTGAGAATCAAAAAGGCTATAACTATAGCGTCAATTGGTTCAATGCGTTTGAAGCCGTTTTCATCGCGCCAACTGGTGCGATGCTTTTGCAATGCCTTCCCATGCATTAGCATAGGGCATTTTCTGGACGCATTGCACGTAAGGTGCAAGGTCAAGGATTATTTAAGAAAAACAGGACCTTACATCGACCCCCTAGGCTTGTTGCGATTTTCCCCCCAAGTCGTACTTTTTAAAAGATGAGGATTGCCAAAATTTCAGACCCCTAGGTCCCTTCTTGTGAATTTGGTGGTCAATTTTCGTTTTTCTTACTGTTCTTACTGTTAATTTGGGTATTTTTTTTGTTACGCAGCGACTATTCGGCCTAGAGTCGTGAAGTTTTGTTTTCTGGCCTAACATCCAACAAAGAAAACGATGAGCACAACATATTTCAGCTACAACCAAAGATAAGTCAATTGTAGGTCGAAATTTCGAAAATTTTACATAAAAAGACCTAAGTTGTGTGTTTTTGATGTTTTTTCTCCCGATTGACAGCAAAATTGGTATGCCCATGTACAAATGTTTGCTCAAATCTGTTGTGCTCATCGTTTTACTCGTTCAATTTTAGGCCAGAATACAAAATTTCACGACTCTTGACCGAAAAGTCGCTGCGTAGCAAGAAATACCCAAATTCACTGTGAAAACAGTAAGAAAAACGAAAATCGCCCACAGAATCCACAAGAAGGGACCGAGGGGTCTGAAATTTTGGCAATCCTCGTCTTTAAAGGAGTACTACTTGAAAAAATAAAATCGCGACAATTCAATTGAGTCGATGTAAGGTTTTCCTTTTCAATGTGTCTGTGGCATTGCACGTGTGGGTGCACCATCGCCTGCCAGGGCGCAGCGTAGGCCTGCCCGCTCAACAGGCGTGTCTGCGGGACTGCCTACCCACCCGGCGCTCGCGAGACCGAAAAAGGCGACGGGAGTGTCATGGAGAGCCTAGGAAGCGCTTTATACAGCGAACATATCATGTTTCTGCCGGCTAATCAGTATGGCCGGACTGATCGGCAAGCCACGCCACGATGCGCTCCTTCTGGTTCACGTATTTCACCTCGAGGCGTCGGGTGAAGGTCTGCCTGGAGGCAACTTTAAACCTCTGTGCAGCCACACTCATGAGGTACCTGGAATTTATTGAGTTGTCAGCGCCCAAGCTTTTCCAAGTCAAGTTGTTCCCTGACGGCCAAAGTTGGCACGCAGACTGGTAACTATGCCTGAACCCCTCGTTCTCAACGACGTTAAGCGGTTGGCAGTCGTGGGCAATAAAAAATAATATTGCGTCGCAGAGCTGCGCAGCGAGAGCGCCATCCGGAGCGTAGGCGGCGGCCCGCTGAAAGCTCGCTATGAGGGTGGGTCGGCTGATGGGGGTAGAGGCTGAGGCACTGTCCGAGCTCCGGGTGGATGCGCGCCGCGAGGCCGATGGCGGGGAGGGATTGACGGGAGGCGAAGGCCCCACCTACATTAGTTTAAAAAAAGAGCCTGAGTGCCATGCGCAAAACAGGCGCGACAACATCTACTCGTGACTACAACACCACCAGGGGGCGGAAACGACCTGGAGAGCGCGTGAAGCTATGCTCCCCGCTTCTGCAGAGGTTAAGGAAAACTTCGAGATTATGAAAACACGGCCGTTGTTTGGCACACGCTTTGCACAGATGGAAAGAGGATGAAATTTAGAGTGCATTCGACTTAGTAGCCTTCCCGAAAGTTCCCAATTTAACTTCAACTACAGAGGATATGTAGACACATTGACGGCGTCACCGGGGTTTTCAGCGGTTTTCGGGCTTTATTGCAGTTTTTGGCATTTTTACTTACATTCATTGTGGGTAAAATTCAGTGTTTCAAGAAAGCTAATAAGCCTTATGCACCCCAAATTTCATGCTCTTTCGATCTGTGCAAAGCATGTTTCAAACAACGGCCTAGTTTTCATGATCTCGAAGTTCTCCTGAACCCCTTTGCTGGAGCGGGGAGCATGGTTTCACCCGCTCCCCGGGTCGTTTCCGCCCCCTGACACCACTAACCCTCCGGCGGACGTTCCTTGCGGGCGGCTCCCCCGGGTCGTCAACGAGGTCCCCTTCTACGGCTGGTGCTGCTTGTGGTCGTGGTGTTGGTGCTGCTCGGAAGACTGGGCAGACGGTTAGGGTTCCGGCAACGTTCTCTGCCGCGGCCATCCGAGCAGCGTGAGCCTCTGCATTGTCCTTGTTGATATTGTGAATTTTAAGATGATTCCAGGCGGCAGAAGTGTTAAGTGTTTTGATTGTACTCTAGTTTTCTCCCGCACACTCTGCATTGAACTTGGGAATATGACAATTTTGTGAAGAGTTTCCCAACAATACTGGTGGCTAGTTTCCAGCTTTTTGTGAATTTTGATGCAAATTTCAAGTCTCCGCCTGTTTCCCCGTCCGCCCATTCCCGTTTCCTGGTAGCCAGGGATACCGCGGCGGGCACCAGCGAATTGTTTGGTTCGGGCCCGAGCGGGCGACTCGGGCCCGAGTCGCGCGGCCAGCGCGGCCCGACTAGGCGGCTTGAAGTAGTGAAGTAGTCTAGTATTCGGCGGCGTGGTAGTCGACTTCCAATAGTCGATAGTCGGATGCCCAGTGGTCGACTAGTCCGACTAGTCATTATTAGTCGGTCATCCCTACGCCCAGCTCCTCCACCCCGCGCCCGGCAGGTCGGCAAAACCTCCGGCGGCGCCCAGCGCTTTCATCCCGCGCCCAGCAGGTAGGCAGCACTCCAAGCGCACGTGTGCGGGGTGCTGCCACCCATCATTCTGCCGGCGCCCACTCTCTCCAGTCTTGTGGATTTTGGAAAGGAACAACATTTAACATATTTTCTTCTTTCACTTTTATTTCGATGCCCAATAGATTGTAGTACTAGACGGAATTGGGTTCCGGGGCTGAGCCAATACCCAATTCTTCCTCGGCCGTTACAGGATGCCTGATTTGACACTTACTGGATAAGCGCTACAAACGCCTCGCTTTGACCTCCCATCTAACATGACTCCTCCATTCCAAAAACTTGTCCTGAAGTTACAGAAAACGTTTTTCTTCTTGTCGAAAAGTTATGAGCTCGCATCTTAATCGGATAGGGTGGCTTTTATTTTCCTTTCAATTTCCTACAACTTTTGTTTGAGACGTTTTTCGAAAATCGCAGTCGTTTACGCATGCCGGGCGTTTTTCGTGCGCGCCGCTAGATGCAAGCCCGCAACGCAGCAGAGCAGGGCGGGCCTGCTACTGACGGGGGCTCCTTTCTCGATTTTTCACTTTTTTCCGTAAAACCGCGTACGATTTCCCCTAAAACATGGTCTCTTTCAGTCAATGTTAGGACGGCGCATCGAATGGTCCACACCTCGTTGCGATCGGAGGTCGGGAGTTAAACTTGCGCAAAACGTGCGTGGCGGTAGGGGCGACGATGTTACCCCGCTTACACTGAGAATGAAAGAGTCTTGATCAATACTCAATTTTGGGTGAGGAACACTTTATCACCCGAATTTGGGTGAGGAAGGTTCCTCGCCCAAATTTGGGTGAGGAAGAGGTATCAGCTACCTATAAGGCAACATAGTATTCTCACCCAAATCTGGGTGATAAAGAATTCCTTACCCAGAATTTAAGTCATGATCATGACTCTTTCATTCTCAGTGTTTACAGCCGTGCGTAGCGTGTGCCTAACTTCGGGCGATCTCGCCTCTCGAGCCAGCGAGCCGCTATGCTACCCCAACCACCCCCCGACCTTACGGAGGGCTTCGCCCGTTCGTTTTCCGATTCCGATGCAGATGCAGTTGGGCTCAGCAACTAGGCGGAAGCAAGCTCCGGGGCTGAGCCAATACCTAATTCTTCCTCCGCCGTTGAAGGATGCTGGAAGTAGTTTAGGTGGGGCCGCCATCTTGGTGGCCCATTTTAACGGGTCCGCCATTTTAGTTTGTTTTTTTTTCTCAAATTTTTTTTCTCAGAATTTTTTTAAGTAATATTTTTTGGTCGTTTACTTTTCGGAGGGTAACCCAACCTAACCACCACTAAATTAATGAATTTTTTCTTTTTTTTTAACAGAAAATGGCGGTATGGCTCAAACAATACATGCACAACTGATCGAAATGATTCCTTAATGCATTAAATTAATTGACATTAATTGTGCATTGTGTAAAATTATTTCGATTTATTTATTATTTTAAAATAATGGTATTAATCAAAAATTAATTGGAATTGTCGTGAACGACGATCAAGCTTCGTGGATGCGTGTTCTTTCTTACCAGGCTGGCAGCCTGCCTGGTAAGCACACTCTAATTTAGAGTGTGCATCCTTACCTTTGGCGTCGCTTTGCTGCAGACTTGAAAAAACTTTCTAGTCGGTTTGTGCTGTGGGTCTAGTGTGATGGTAAAGGCTTTTAAGTCACCATATGAAACAGCTAGCTCTGCGTATTCTGAGGGAACTTTCCAGGATGTTAAAGGCATTTTTTTTCAAGGAATTTGTCTTACCAACCACTTGTGAAAAGTTTGTTGGTGTTCACAAGCTCCATAAATCGTCACGTTAAACTTGCAACAGCTGCTGCAATTGATATCGAGTCATCCGATGCAGGCGAAAAAGAGGTCACCCAACAAGAGTTGTCTCAAAAAGAAATCTGTAGGGGACAAGGTCAAACTACCACGAAGTAAAAGGAGAAGAAAGTACAGAAGACTAAAAGCAAGTACCTTTAGAAATATCTGGCAATGCCTATCAAGGCACGAATGCAGGCTATTGTCCCCCCGAAGGATCTTTTGCTGAGAAATGGAAACTTGACTTTTTTTCAGAGGATGGAAGACGGAGTTATGGCCCAAGTTACAAATACGTGTGGGATCGACTCCATTCAGATTCTGACTGTTGCCATTCTGGATCGGCCTTCATTGAGGGAGTTCCTCTATCAAAGGTCTTTAACAAGTCTCCCACTGAGGGTAGCGTGGTCCTAAGCGCATGAAGGCACTTCAGCCGCAACGCTGAAGCTCCGTACCAAAGCCCTGGGGCCCTCAGGAACCGTTGCGCCAGGCCCGTTACAGTCAGGACCCGAGACGATTGTTGTATAAAATCTTGAAGGGAACCTACAAACGCTTATTAAATCTATGGATTTGGGCTTTGTTTCCTTTTGTCATGAAGTACAGTGCGAGTTGGAGCACAAAGAAACCGTGAAAGAGCAGCAGATTATAGCGATTGAAGACTTCTCGAATGAAAATGGAATAAGCCGACGGCAAGAAGCTTTAATCCTGGATTGCACAAAAGACTGCAGTGATACCGACTGTGTTCTGGAGTCTTCTTGCAAAAAAACTACCTTAGGAAACATAATCCTGATTGACTGCAGTTCTGACAAGAAGCCGACCATCGCAGAGAGACCAACTTCACTGGAGCTTCTTGGGAAGTCCTTCAATCTTCTCGGTTTCGTACACAACAAGTTTCGACCTCCTTCTCCTTCTACCCTAAAAACTATACCTTTTATCAGTAAACTGTACTTGTCTTGTGCAAACTATCGAAAAGCTTCTAGTAAGTCTCTTGTTCATCTTCAAGTGAGTTATAGTGCACGATAAGCGTAAGAGTACCCATATTCGGAGTCTTGCACTCGGGTAACCTCTCGGCCCAAAATTTCTTTCAGGGATATTTCTCTAGTTCTTTAACGGGGACCGCTTTTGTTTTGGAGATGACATTGAATCCTGCCCTTCCTTTTCTATTTTCTAGCACGTATTCAGACATAAGTTTGCTAATAAAAGAGCTTTTCAAAATAGGCTGGCATTGTGCCACGGAAAACAGTGATGGTTATAGAGCAGGTTTAATATGCCATTCAGCGAGACGGTTCAGGACTACAGCGAAAATATTTGTTTCTAATCAACTTACCTCCTCTATGAGTCATTATCCCAACGTTTTCATGAACACGCGCAGCTTGTAAGTACGTTCGCTACAAGCTAACAGGCACTCAGGCCTAGCCTAAACTGCGGACGGAGAACGAAGCAAGAACGGGAAAGACAATGGCGAATCGGACCATTGCGACTGCAAATAGGCAACACTATTCGCAGGTGAACTGCTACAGTACACAGCCATGAATTCGATTTTAAATGTTCTAAACAAAACAAAAAATGTCGATAGTTAGATTCTCCGAAACATCCCCTTTCCAAAAATATATATTTCAATGCCCTTTGGAGATATTCTCGTTCCGCAGGCGCTCCGGCGCGCGCCCTTAACTTTACAGACCAGGTGCTTCAAGCGCTGCTCTAATGGCGGACATGGCGTACCGCACACAAGGCAGTGGGTCTTGTAGTCGAACAGCTCCGATAGCGATGTCCGCAGGTTCGGCTTCCGGAGTCCGCGCTTCAGTTCGGCGGCTATGATCTTCTCGTTGGTGTACCTCTTGCGGCATGCGTTGTGGACTGTCACTTCCTCGACGCCGGCGAACTGCTTAGCTACATTATCTTTCCATTGACGGCTACACTCACTTAATTTTGCAATCCCCCGAGTGATGGTGACAATGTCACTCTGCAGGACTTCCCCACACAAGAAAACAGGTTAATTTTTCCATGGCACGACACAAAAAAAAAATCGCGCGTGGTTATGCTAGTGGCGCGGGTCGGAACAGAGACACTTTGCTTCCAATTGTTGCAAATGAAGAGAGCGCGCCGCGCTAGGCGGCAGTGGGCTGCAGCGACCGCGCCAGGCAGCGCCGGCCGCGTGGACGGTACCGCGCGCGGCGTGCAGTAGGGGAAGGTGGGGTACTATGGGACACGGGGTACTATGGGACACATTCAAAATCCGCGCCATGGTTGACCGAGGAGTCGCGCCGGTGTTGCCAACTTAATCTCCTCTAGTCCGCGAGTGTTTTCATAGAGGGCGGTGAGCCGGCAGCCGCGGCGTTCCGGAGTAGGAGGCGTGTGAAGTTTTGTGTTTACAAAAACAGGTAAGAAAAAAATATTGTCACTCCTCTTTCTGTCTACTTGACAGAATACTAGCTGTACATTGCGTTATTTTCCTGTTCGGGAGTCATTTCCGGGGTTCTGAGGACGAATGTCGCTTGTGCGGAAATTTCCAGAATGTGAGGTTATGTCACCAGAGCCCGACATGGCCGCCTGTGCTTCGCGTCACCAATGGGACAGAAAATCGTGGGGAACAATGGGACACGTAATTGAATGTCCCATTGTTCCCCGCGCCCATTTTCACAACGAATTTATTTGAAAATTTCAATATATTAATTGGGGATTGTCCTTTTTCTGCAGGACAATGCCACGCCGTCCAAAGGGAGACCCCAACCGCCCGAAAAAGGGGCAGTTTAAGAGGGAGGATATCGAAAAGGCCGTTCACGAAGTCCGGAAAGGAACACCTCTACGCGCCGCCGCTGAAAAATATAAGGTACCGAAGTCAACTCTACAGCGGTACGTTAAATCCACAGAGGGACAAGAAAACCTACAATCTGCCAAGCTAACACCAAACTATGACAACAAAAGGACTTTTAGCATTGACCAAGAGGAAGAATTCGCTTCCTATCTGATATTGTGTGCTAAAATGGGATTTGGACTTGACACCGTACAGGTACGGCAGTTAGCCTACCAAATGGCAACGCGAAATAAAATAGAATACCCGAAGAACTGGGACAAAGAAGAGATTGCCGGAAAAGACTGGCTATATGGCTTTCGGAAGAGAAATCCGATGCTTAGCATGAGAAAACCAGAAGCATGCAGCAAGGCCAGAGCGTCATCGTTCACTCGGGAAAATATGGCAGTGTTTTTTGACAATTTAAAGAAAGTGATCACTAAATATCCCTCTGTTTTAGCGCGCCTCCGAATTTGGAATTTGGATGAAATTGGCACGACAACCGTGGGGGCTGTCAAGAGAAAAATTTTAGGACCTGCCGGCGAGCGACAGATTCCGCAATGTAAAACCGCTGAAAGAGGGACCCTCGTCACTACCTGCTGTTTTATCAGCGCTGCAGGCACCACTATGCCTCCAGTTATGATTTTTCCGCGGGTGAATTTCCAAAGTCATATGCTCCTGGAAGCATACCCCGGGACCCTCGGCCTCGCTGCAAAGTCCGGATGGATGAATGAAGAGACGTTCGCGAAGACTCTCACCCACTTTGTCAAGCACAGTGGGGCGAGCCTGGATGAACCAGTTCTGCTTGTCATGGATAATGACCCCGCACACATTTCCATTGAAGCCCTGGACATCGCTAAGAAGAATGGAGTTATCATTGTCACTCTTTCGCCTCACACCAGCCACAAGACACAGCCGCTGGATGTCGCAGTTTTCAGTCCATTCAGGGGCTACTACGATAACGCTGTGCGCCTATGGATAACAAATAATCCTGGAAAACAAGTCACCATCTATCACATTGCATCTTTTGTGAAAATCGGTATGGAGAAAGCAATGTCTCCAGGAATTATACTTTCAGGATTTCGGAAGACAGGAATTTATCCCTTCAATCCAGACATTTTTACCGAGGCTGATTTCTTGCCTTCTCTGCCATACCGCCCTGAGACTCCAGAAACTTCGTCGACCACGCCGACTTCTAAGACACCGGGTAGCAGCAATGCGAATGATAATGAAGGTATGACGTAGGTATTCGTAGGGCCAGGAGCGGCCGAAGTCCCGTTTCCGATGACCCTTAAATCTAATAATTTATTGTTTTGGTGTGTTTCTGTAGCAGGTGCCGGTGTCACTGAGACGTCCACAACGACCACGTCAGCTGGTTCCGCGACGGTAATAGATGCTTCTGTTGGCGGCGACGAGACTCCAGCGACAGGTTTCCTGGGACCCCTTAAGATTCGCGGCCTACCCCAGGCTCAAACTTCCACCTCAGCATCTACCCGCCCGAAAGGGCGTTCCATGATCCCTACGGACACCCCCGAGAAGGACGCTATTACAGCAAGAAAAACTGCGACCCGGGAGAAAAAGCAGCGGGCAGAGCGCAACAAGGCAGCCAGGGCTCTTGCTGCGGCTACAGGCGCGGTCAAAAAGAAGGCAACGAAGAAGAAAGTTGTTGTTTCTTCTGAGAGCGAAGAGGACGTGGACCAGCCTGTGCCGCTTATGGATTCTGATGCTTCTGAAACCTGGGCTGAGGTAGACCAGGAACCGCTACCCGTAGTAGAACCGGAGTCGGCTGCTGGTCTGCCGCGGGTGTTAGAAGAGGGGGACTACGTTCTGGCTAGCGTCAGTAGCTCTAAGAAGAAGGGCGCTGTGAAAAATTACAAAGTAGGGCATGTGTTGAGCACAACGAAGTCAACGGCTGTGCTTAGCTTTTTGAAACATTGTGAAAAAGTGAAGGAGAAATTCAGCGTCTGTGATCCACCTGAACTTCAAAGTGTGAGCCTTAAATCAGTAGTTGCGCTTCTGCCAAAGCCTAGTATTTCCGGCACAAAAAGACAGGGCTACCACCATGCCTTTAAGGTAGATTTTTGTAAGGTGAGGTTCCACCCAGGGTATTAGATCTCTAACTGTTTTGTTTTCCCTTTTTTTAATACTCTTGCTATGCTCTGTTTTTTTTTCTTTTCTTGAAGTTATTTTTAATATTTGATTTGAACCAAAGACTGTGTTCTAGTTAAGATATACTCTCATCAGTGGGAGAAAAGATTTAGTTTTATTTATGTGTTAGTAACGATAAAAAAATGTTACCAGATCCAAAGAGTTTTCAAGGTCCTTCCTAACAATTAGGAAACATGTCACTAGCTTCAGTACTTAATTGAAGGCCACGGAATGTAGCTCCTGTAAAGACTGATGTGATCTCTAAATTGTGATTTTTTTTATTAATAAGTTTATTATTTAGCCAAGATACAGTTTTTTTTTTAATTTTATGGCTATAAAGTCTATTTGTGAGGTTGTGGCAAATCTTTAATAATAAAAATTGCCTATTCTTATTATTTGGTCCATATTGATACATTTTTTCTGCATTCTTCGCCGAAAATTGAATTTGTCCCATTCATCCCCACGGGTGTCCCATTGTTCCCTACCCTTGGGAACAATGGGACAAATGCATCATTCTTTTCAGATTTCTGTTTCGTGTATTTCGGAACAAACAGTAGAAATTTGCCAAATGGGGTTGGATAAAGGAGGGTTCCCTTCATACATTCCACATGTCTGTACTTTTCTAGCAGCATCGCTCTCGTGCCGGGAGCTGGTAAAAAAAATCTGTCCCATAGTACCCCACCTTCCCCTACTCCGCGGCGGGCCGCGTGGCGCTTGCGTTAATCCACTTACTGAAATCAACTTGATGTTTATTTTGTGGCGAAAAGTGCGCGCTTTAACGTTTGCAAGAAGTCATTTTCGCCTTTTCCGTCTTTTTCTTGTCCAAATCGGCGTTAAACACAATTTTAACAACATGAAAAATATAGTGTTTTGAGTTTGAGCCCGCTTTTAGGACGCCTAACTTAATTTAAACCCACAAAAACTACATACTGGCGAAAAGGGCTTTTCATTGCGCGTTCAACGGTGTGCCGCCCATCCCGGTCGATGGAACGGTTTACAAACCCCGCGCGTTCCAAAAACGTTCAACATGTGCAACTTCTGTTCAACACTGTTCGGAACGCCCAAAGTGGATTTGGTGGATTTTTGCGCCTTTCGGTTCCAGAGCTCACGCTCTTTCCAACGATAGCCAAAAGCATAACAGCTGTAGCTCTGTTTGAATGCTGCACTGTCCTAGACGTTCTCCAAGTGATTCGTTCGGGACACGTCCAGCTTGCGAGAGCGGCAAGCGACTTCATACGAACAACCAGGCACATTCTGAACTTCTCCTTCCAGGACCTGCTTGCTGGAGGGACTTGCCATTCATTTGCATCTAACGTCATCATGTGGCACCAATTTCTACAAATGCGGCAAGACACTGGCAACCCCGTAGGGCTCAGTGTGCAGACGATATGACCACCTAACCTCACTATAAGTGGGGTGGCAGCCACAGACCGGGCGACCCAAATACGGTGTTCCAAGTTGATCGACCGATTCAAGAACGGAGCCCATGTGCACATCGGCGATATCGACAACCTTATCCACACTAAATCCTTATGCACTTTTTTGTACATAGTTATGAACGATTTTGTACATGCGTAAGCTTCTGCATAATATTATGCATAACAACGTCTAATTTATACATAGTTATGAATAAATTATGCATAACAACGTATAATATTATGCATAACAACGCACGTGCAAAATCGTGCATAACTATGTACAAGAAAGTACATAAGGATTTAGCGTGTCGTGTTCGTCCTCTGCCTCGCTGCGTGGGACGCATACGACGACCACCAGAGCGCCACAAGGAGTGTCCTCTCAGGGCAGAGCAACCACTTGCGAACCCTGGAAAATTACATTGACTTGTCCCTGTTCAACGAAGAAGATAGTTTCCCACAATAAGAGAGCCTCTCCGCCTCTCGCCGGCCACCTAATTTCCATTATAACGAGGTCGGATCTGTGATGAACATGTTTGACATTCTTCGGAAGCTGATCAACAGAGCACCCAAGTTACGAAGAGTGGACGTGTACTGTGCCGCTCTCAAACCTGCAGTTAAGTTTGTGATGGCTCGACGAACAGATTACTCAGACTTTGTAATCAATATCTATGAAACGACCAATATCGCCCAAATGTGTCGATTCATGCTCACCAAGAAGTGACAATTTGTTGTCACATGAAAGATTCCATTTTAAACTTACTTTTAAACCTTATTTAACATTCATTTTAATAGCTTCACGTCAGTTTTACACCTAAAGGAAACTTTGTAATACTAATGAACCTTTGCATTTCTCATTTATTTAAGTCTTACATCATGTCTTTTTTACAGTAGTTTTTACTTTTTTACCGTAGAATTTCGCATACATTTTAAGTCCTACACCATGTCTGTTTTTGATATAATTATTGTACTCTTGTTGTCCTTTTAATCCTTTTGAAGGAAAATAATCTAAGAAATATTGTAAGAGTGATTCGTGCTCACTTATTTGGTCGTTTTTATGGGTGTATCACAGTTGTTCCCCTGTCAACTCTTCCCCATATTTCTTCCCGGACACTTCTTCCCCGTCTCTTCCCCGTCGTGTTTAATTTCCTGCTCGGGGAAGAGAGTTCTTCCCGGCATTTATTTTCCTCATTTCATTTCCTCGCTCCCCACTCCGCTGAGCCCCCCTCCCTGACGGCGGCACCGCGGACGGGAGCTGCTGCCGCGTGGAGTATCGCCATGAGGCGCGCGTTGGGCTGCCTATCCTCCGGGCGGGGGTTGCAGTCGGGCGCAGTATGAGTAGTGGGTCAAATTTAGTTTCCTCCTGATTAATGTATTGTCCGATTATAGTGCACTTTGCAATAGATGTGGGGTAAAGTTTGGCGAAAGCGAGTATTGAACAAATTGTAGTGACTGCGCCACTAATATTATTTCTAGGACTTGACCTGTTCCATGCCACTCTTAGAGTGTACGCGTTCATCAGAACCTTGAGTTACCACAGAGGTTCTGGAGTTGGATTAGCAGTGTATCAGTAATAAGTTAATAAGCTAATCGCAATGCCATAAAATGCACTCATCGATGGCACCGCAGAGGAAACTTATTGGGACAAATTAGAAAACTCTCGTGAAATTTTACTCAATTTATTTTGAGAAAAGCAGAATTACATCATAATTTAACACCGTTAATCAACGAATGTGACGTCATATTCGTGCGAATGTCAATTTTGTCACGTTCGTTTGAATACGACGTCACATTTGTATGAATGTTCATCCACGTTCAAACGAACGTGACACCCTAATTTAATGGCCGTGTCACGTTCAAACGAATGTGACATCGTATTCAAACGAATTTGACAAAATTCACATTCCAACGAATATGACGTCACATTCGTCGAATAACAGTGTTAAGTCTTGCCTATCACTGCTAAAACATTTACAATAGACCATAATGAAACGCATTTAAAATTAGGCGTAATCAGCACTACTCCGATATTCCTACAATGTTACCATTAAATCACAGACATTCTCGAAACACTGACGTACATTTATTTACAAATGGTCGCACTAAATACTTAGACTCCTAAAAAGGCCAACTCGCGGCCAGTCCTGCCAACACCCTGCCAACCCCCGGCCAACACCCGGCCAACACCCGGCCCAGGCCCGGCCCAGACCCGGCCTGCACCCGGCCAAGTCCGGCCAACACCCGGCCCAGGCCCGGCCAACTCCGGCCTAACCCCAGCCCCGGCCAGCACCCTGCCATCGCTTGGCCAGCAGCCGGCCCAGCCCGGCCATCACTCATTAAACGACAAAACGTGGTATTTTTGCTGTCTAAAGCGGTATAAATCCCCTCAGAATCACTCCCCGCGCCTTTCTCGGTCTCGCGAGCGCCTGGTGGGAAGGCAGCCCCGCACGCACGCCTGTTTAGCGGGCTGGCCTATGCTGCACCCCGGCAGGCGCTCGGCCGACCAGCGCACAGTGGGCCAGAGGAGCGGTGGTGGCGGATACAATTCCGGACGCGTTTTGAGCTCCAGAGTCGCTCAACAGGACTCGAACCGAACGTGTGACGCGTCTAGAATTTCGGCCGCCTGCACCGGTCTTCTGGCCCACTGTGCAGCAGCAACTTGGGCGACACAAGGCGACCAAACGAAGTGGTCTGGCAGTGGATCGGCAGGCTATTTACCATTGATTTCCCTTCCCTAAATTGTGTGTTTTTCAGGTGACCGCAGCCCATATGGACCATTCCCGGCAGTTGAGTAAGCAGCTCAAGTCATCAGCTCTAGGATGGAAGGAAGTTAAACCACATAGGATGGATTGGAATCGGATTGGAAAGGAATCGCCCCCTTTTTTACTCGAGATAGTATTCCTCTTCCCAGGTTTTGTGTGAAATTTTGTCTGGCCGAGAGTTGGCCTTTATCAAGGGGAATCATCAAAATTGCTGACATGCAGAAACCATGAATGCTGATTTACAAGTTGAATCCAAGTTCCTCGTGGGGCACGCCGCCATTTCACCCTCTTTGCATATCAAGACGTGGTCACACCCCACTGACACTTCAATGGCAATGTCACTTGTCAATAATCTACACTTTGACGTCAGAAGTGCCTGTCGCTTTAGATGGCCCAGGCTTAGACTAGAATACATTGCTAAATCCACAGTGTGCACTGTAATAACGCCACACCATGAATCAGTCAAATCACATTTATATCGAGTATTAACCATAGAATATTCGTTGACTTCCAACAAACTATTGCTGTTCGCAGAGCTTCAACTAATCAGCAGACTGACTCTGACAGTCGTTTTCGTCTCTCTCTTTCTCGTACTCATGGGACGTCCCGGACAGGTACGAGAGCGACAGACGACGTTCGAAATCGGTCTGCAAGTTTACAAACATTTTGCATTTTCTGCATTTTGTAAACTTGAATTACGAAGATATTTAAATACCATAACTTGTAAGCATCACAAATTCAGTCTTGAGATTTTTTAAAATTGAAGTATCTAGAACTAGCCTATTAATAAGTGTACAAATTGGTCTCTTGACTTTACGCTCTGCAAACTCAAGTGTGTACATCGCATGCGTCAGGCTGCGGCACGCTCGGTGGCGGTTACCTGTGCCCTGTTGCCGAAGCTCCCTACGTTTTGTATGTAAAGCAGAGTCACTGTGTACATGCAGGCGAGCACTACCTGTCGTGTACATGACAAGCATGCTCCAGCGTGAAGTGTGAATGCAGGCATGCTTGAACCCGAAATTTGAGCTCCCAAGCTAACTGACGTCCATTGGCGTGTCTGCCTAACCGCCTAGAGGGTAGGCAACCCCAACTAATCAGCACACCTATGCGTTGCGGGCTGGCCTACCCTACGGCGTGCAGGCGCCTTGCCCTTGGGAGGTTTCCTGCCACTGCAACAGATTGTTGTCGTTTCAAAGCGAGTAGTCGTCTGTGACGTGAGGCTCTAAGGGAGGCTTCCTGCAGGCCATGCTCGGTACATCCCAAGTCGAGCCAAGTTGCCGGCGCAGCTAAGCAGAGCTGGCAACGGCGTTTGACGGCTGGCATCACCCCGGGCCCGGTGCAGGCCACTGGAAACACCTGCACTGGGTGCCCAGGATGCCGACGCACGTCATGCAAGAGTGGCAAACACCTCAGAAAGCAAAGTATTGCTCCGGGACCAGCGGCGGCGAGGCAAGGTGGGCAGCTCACCGTCAAGTCCATTGCCAACGCGTCGAGGCTGTTGGATTATCCCTGAAGGCCTCATAACGGGAATCCTTGCTGGAACCTTGGATGATACTTCCTGGGGGTTCGGCCGAGTCAAGCCCTTCGCGTAGGCTGCAGTGACAAGGACGACGGTTTCGACGAGCCACTCTCCAGGGTTTGTCTTGGCGAGAGCCTATGAGCCAATTTAGCACATTTTCGCGAGATATAGTAATCATAAAATTTTTCTTGCCAGAGGCGTTGTTAAACACGTCCCCGCTGCCGCGTGGCCCCGGGCATCACTTTTAGCCGCGTCCTGCTGAGGTGGCTCTTGTTCTTATCACGGTGTTCAGTTCGCGGCGAGAAGAAAAAAGAAAGGGTATGAAAGCCGCCACCGCCCGCCAGCCGAGCGCCGGCAAGCCGAGCGCGGCCGGCTCGTTGCTGGCTGCGTTCGGAGTTGCTTTACGACATCTGCGAACTGGGGCGAAGGCTGGAGGGACACATGCAAGGTTCGAACGTGCCCGCTGTGGTTCGCGGAAACCATCCCCTCTCAACCCAGGACCAGCCCCGGCGTGGGGGTCAGCGCACGCGGCCAGGCGTGTCGCCAGTCGGCCGCAAAGGGCAATGGTTCCAGGACCGTCAAAAAATTAAAGACTTGGCAAGTGTGTCGCATATTTAAATCGGTCGCAGCCGTTTGTTTGGAGAGTGGTGTAGAAAAAGACCTCGTGATAACGCAATGATTTATATACCAATCGACGCAAAGATAGCCTGCTCCTGCTCCTCTGCCCGAAATCTCACTTACATTTTGAGTTCCGATGTGGCATTGTCAACTTTCTCGCAGAAATATGGATGGTGGCGGCACAGCTACGCTCCACCGCCCAAGCATTGAAGTATTCGCGGCCGACAATGCGCCGCCGACCCTCCTGCTGCGTCCTCACGGGCAGATTGCGGATTAGCTGCAAACGCATTACCGCGGGAGGCAAGGACGCTTCATCCCGATCCCCAAGTGCTGCCCGGAAGGCCGATGCCAAAGCAAAATGCAGTTCGAAAATACACTCTTCTTTTTTTTAGCAGATGATACATTTATGTACAGAGCTATACGCAAAAGTAGAAATAGAAATTAAAATTATAAATGTATCATAATGCTTGTACTCTCGTGTTGTGCGGGGAGAGCCAGCGGCTGGATGGCTAGGCTAGAAGATAGTACGGGCAGCTGTGGAGCTTGGAACAGCCCGCGCGCCAAGGCCGCGCGCCAAGGCCGCGTGCCCCGCATGGTGCCCCGGCGCGGCGGTGAGGACCAGCAGCGCAGCACCCTAGTCTTATTTGGTATCATTTTTCTCGTCGGAACGTGAGGATGCAGAATCCGGCATCCTTTCAACTATTTAACTGATACCCGCAAAAGTTCGCATTGGTACTAGGGCGGAACGGATGCGCGGCGTCCGTTTACAAGTGGCGCAGAGTGATAAGAGGAAGGTCTCCGCGGCGCAGGGTCAAGTGGACGCCAGGGCCCGGGGCGCGTCTGGGGCGGCGTCTGGTTTCTGTCGGGCCTTCGCACCGCACCGATGGCCGGCCTAGTACTGAAAACCAATTTGACGGGTTTTGAGTATTCACGTGATTGGCCTACATATTGTGCATCCTCGCGTTGAAACAAAGAAAATGATACCCAACACAAGTGGTATTGGGGATATCAGTGTACTACCATCGACATTTTGAACATGTTAACAGAACACAATGTCACATTCAGATATCTAAAAGTTATATTAAAATTAACATTTTTTTGCTTATCGTGATTTTAGCAGATGATACATTTATGTATCATAATGCTTGTACTCTCGTGTCGTGTACGGGGACAGCGAGCGCGTGGATGGCTCGCCAAGAATTATGGTGCGGAGGGGGCTTCGGCTCGCCCGTGGCCCGTGCCCGTGCCCGCGCCCCCGCCGCTATCCTAGTCTTATTTGGTATCATTTTTCTCGTCGCAACGTGAGGATGCAGAATTCGGCATCCATTCAACTATTTAACTGATACCCGCAAAAGTTCGCATTGGTACTAGGGCGGAACGGATGCGCGGCGTCAGGTTACAAGTGGCGCGGAGTGCTGCGCTGCGCCGCGCTGCTCTTGTTTGTTTATGTTGGAGTGTCGACAGACGAAGCTCGGCTGCTTATCGTGACCGGACGCTGCGCCGAGGCTGGAGTGTCAAGTGCACGACGCTGCGCCGATGCCGCGCTAGTACAGAAAACAACTTTTACGGGTATTGAGTATTCATGTGATTGGCCATCATATTGTGCATCCTCGCGTTGAAACAAAGAGAATGATACCCAACACAAGTGGTATTAGGCATATCATTGTGGACACACATGCGTAGACATGAATACATCAAACAAAATTAGAAAATTAAAAATAAATTGTTTTCCTTAATTAAATGATGGACAAACATACATTGAAATAAACATTAGTATAATCTGCTTTCACGTTAGCGTTAGCGTTAACGTTTTTGTTTTGGAAAGACATCAAAGTGCTCTACGAACTCAGTAGGTATATGGCATACTGATTAAAATGTGTGTCTGCATACACACTGTTCTAAACAGTGTTCCTGCGAAGCAAACTCTTCTTAACAGTGTGTCTGCGAAGCACAATGTTCGATACAGTGTGCCAAAGACCCATGTTAAATGCAGAATCGGCCAGGCACGCTGTTTTAAAGTGTGTCTAACAAGCACTTGCATTTGCAGCAAACTTCGAGGTAGAGCCTAAACTTACAACACGTGGAGCCGATCGGAGACAACCCGTTTAACTGTGGCAAAAAAATACGGAGAAATTTGTAAACAATTTGTGCTAATTGTCCGTACGAAGAACCCAAATTTTCCGGAGGACTCACAGTCGTCTCCGAGCGCTAAAATGGCCTGCAAGGGACATGCGAGTAGGCTGCAAGTCCTGGGGGTGTCCGCGGTAGGCCCCCCACGTAGTGAGCGGGTCTGGGTAGCCGCAAAAAAGACGCCACATCCCGTGATCTCGCGAGGTTGGTCCGGTGAGGTGGCGGTGGTGGTTGCGGAAACACCCGCGGTGAAATGCTTTGCTCGATTGCGTGCATTTTGCGTGCAATTGCGTGCTTTTGCATGCGCTAGTGCGTGCTCAGAGCGGGCGTTTGCGTGCTAATGCGTGCAAAGCGAGTGTACGGTTCGAGCGCGCCGCCGCCGCCGCACTCGTGCGCGCCAATGCATGCGAATGCTTGCCCGGCGCCGGGTAATGCAAGCGCGGGGCGCTCGGGCCGTTGCACTTCACTGCCAGGGTTCTGTGCTTTCGCGCCCCGCGATAACACGCGCTGCACTGCGACCGCGACCTTGGTTGGCGTAGGCAACTAGGACCTGATGCGCTTTCGGCCGGGAGGAGGCTGCAGTATGAGCTGAGCGAAGCGGCCAGCCCGGCCCCCTGCGCCACCGCTCAGCAAACTTGCACACTGTTTTAAATGTGTGCCTGCTCGCACACTGTTCTAATCAGTGTGCTAAAGACCCATGCAGCATCGGCCAGGCACACTTTAAGAGCAGTATGCATACAGGCACACATTTAAAACAGTGTGCCATGCACACTGCACACACTTGCGTTTCCGTGATTTGGGATTTCGGCAACGGGTGCTGCTACAAGGGCATGAAAAGTTTCTCTCGGAATGGGGGCGGCAAAACAATTCACTGATAGAAAAAAGGGCAGAAATTACACGGAAAATGTCTGATCAATTTTTTACCTGGACCGTCCGTACCTTGCCAACCACGGAGGTTCTATACATGTTTTCTGTAGCAGTTTACATGAGATCCTTATGGGGACCACAGAGAACCAGTACGGAAGGTCCGTACCTTTTCTGTACCCCATTTTCTGTACATTTTCCGTACCAAAACACGGAATTTTTTTGCAGTGGAAGCCAACGGTCACGGGGCTGCTTTGGGGCAAATCGGCGAAGTTTGGGTCCGGGTTCCAATGCAACTCGACCTAGGTTGAAAATTCCGTTTGGGTTAAACACAACGAAATCTGCGAATTTTAAAATGTACGGGACGGGCTAAGGTTGCCGATTTATGTCGCCACTCTCCCGAAAGGTCCCCGTTCGAATCACCTGCTGAAGGCACGCCAGACTAGCTCTGCTCCGCACGCCTCGGCTTTCGAGTGACTACGCACCCATAACACCACCGAACCGAGAGGTGCGCTCTCACGGTGGCGCAGGGCGCCGCGTCGGCCGCTTCGCTGAGCTAATACTACAGCCTCCTGGTCGAGAGCCGATCCAGTCTTACCCGAGGGGTCCACCACTCAGCTTTGGAGTCAGGAGTTTACACAGGATTACTGATTACCAGTGATTACCTAAAACAATTCTCAAAAAACCTCTAAAATTTTGGCCAGTTAGGATCTTTTTTGACCATTTGAACGAGATGACCCCCAAAAAGCCGATAAAAACAGCGAAAATTTCCAGTTTTGGCATGTGATTACCAATGATTACTGGACGAAGTGTACACACGATCACCAGAGTGGTGGACCCCGCGGTCCTACCTGCCTACGCCACCCAAGGTTCGCCAGCACACGCGGCAACACTGTGCGTTTATCGTCGTCCCTGGTGGCACGACGCGGCCGTGAGTCACGGGCGTCGCAGGCCGGGCTCGGACTTGCTCTTATTTGAAAAATTTTGAACCACAAATGGCCCTCTGCACTGTAAAAAAATGTTCCAGAGCATTCTGTAAACAACTTCAGCTAATGCTCCGTACCCTGAACCCAGTATTTTCCGTAGCCTCTTTACAGTATTCACTGTGCCACTCACAGTCCTCTCTGTAGGACTTACGGACGTCTCCGTGCACCTCAATGATTTGCGACAGGCATGCGGAGAAAATTGTGAGTCGCACCGTGAATACTGTAAAGAGGTTACAGTAATAACTGGAATTGGGGTACAGAGAATCCTGGCGAAAACATTAACTGACTTCTCAGTAGTGCACTGTAATTCAACGAATGTGACGTCATGTTCGTTCGAATGTGAATTTTGCCACGCTCGTGTGAATACGATGTCACATTCGTTTGAACGTGACACGGCCGTTTAATAAGCGTGTCACATTCGTTTGAACGTGCGTCAACCTTCAAACGAACGTGACGTCATATTCAAACACACGTGATAAAATTCACATTCGAACGAATATGACGTCACATTTGTTGAATAACAGTGTGTTTTGCCACTGTGTTTCTTTTGTATTTGTACGAATATTTTGTCTGCACTCGATCCCCACAGCAACTCAAGTCCATTTCTACTTCCACAGCTTGTTGTGCGGACTGGACTGGACTGCATCGCAGCGTCTGTGAGCCAGGGGGGCATTGACACACACACACACTCCCCGGTTCTTCGACGATCTAAATCAAATGAGCTTGATATTCTGACCACGACAGGTACGGAAGGCTGATCCCGACCAATGTTTTTGATCCTCTGCCTCTCTTGCACTTTGAGGTTCTCCTAGAGAGAGGATCTTGCAGTCTGTGCAGGTGCTTCCCTCTACACGGCGCATTCTGCCTCGAGCTTTTCGGATTGCCTGGAGCGCCATGGTGGTAGGGGGCCGGGGTGAGGCACTGCCAAGCGCCGCGCTGCGGGTAAGAGCGCATCCCGAAAAATTAGGCCACGCTTTAATGCTGTCGAACACACTTAAACTCAAACTGGCCGAAGCAGATGGCTAAGAAAATCTGCCGGCGCCGTCGCCCGGTTGGCGGGACCTTCACCTTCAGGGCTCCAGGGCCTGCACCATGCACTGTCATTCTGGGTGTTCCGAAACGGTACGCCCAAGGCGTACGCCACAGAACACGGTACGCCTTTAGGCGTATCGAAACGATACGCCTAAGGCGTACCGTTTCTACACACCTTGAGCAGGTGGCATTCAGCATGGTCAAAGGGCTTTAAGCCCTCAGCACTTTGGTGCGCGTCAGGTCCAGGGTGCGTGCAATGCAAACACCTCGGTTCCTTTGATGGGGCAAGCGCCAAGCCCACCTGGGCCTCAAGGGTGTGTACATTCTAGGCACCATAAGTTGGGTATGGCCGGTCATCGGGTCGATGTGTGTGCATTTTACGCACCCTGCCTGGGCTGGGAAATACCTAGGAAAAAACTACCTAGGTACTGTATCTAGGTACTTTTTTCGTACCTGTAACTGGTCCAAGGTACTGCAGTCACAATTGTACCTGTACGTAGGTACTTTTTGGGCAGTAACTGTACCTGGAACTACAGGTACTTTTACAGGTAATTTTGGTTGGAAATTGAGGGCAAGACGGGTAATAAGATGCGCTCAAAACAGTGCGGGGAGAAAGCAAGACACTCAGAGGCCTAAGCTCTGCAGAATACGTGAGAATAAGTTTTCAGCTTTCAGCGGTGCGCAAATTTTGATCAGGTTTTCAGACAGGGTTCTGAAATTCTGACAAAATTTACATGAGTGCGGTGCTTTTCTTGCCCTTGCCAGAGAGTTTTATCGCAATTCAAGAGGTGCTCGATGCCCCGAAGCGTGTCAGAGCTCGTTTTGCGTCATTTCGCCCAATAAATCAGCCAAAGCGGGCCACTTACAGAGAAGAAGGGATAGCTTGCAGACAATTAAGCACTTCAGGAGCTTTTAGGTGACCAGGATCAAGCCCACTTCTAACAAATGTGCCAACTACGTTTTGTGCAACTTTTCACCTGGTTTGTACGCCATCCGATGATAGAAGCGCTCTCGAAACGTCAGTTTGTAGATGAAGATGCACTTCTCAACCTTTGAGGAGGCCAGGATGTGTTGCGCGCTGTGCGCCGGGTTGCTTGCGCAAAGTGCTTGCCATACAGCAATCATCGGAACTGATTGTGACCCATACACCCCTGGGTTTGATGACGGCTTTGCTGACTCTTGCGTCATTTAATGAGGTAACACCAGTGCCAATTTTCGGAC
This sequence comes from Stenchaetothrips biformis, assembly GCA_030522485.1. NCBI lineage: Eukaryota > Metazoa > Arthropoda > Insecta > Thysanoptera > Thripidae > Stenchaetothrips > Stenchaetothrips biformis. Next base: position 2,343,768 of record CM060096.1, read on the forward strand.
TTATAACACGCTTGGTTAATCTGCCGCAGATCAGAGAAAATGTTGCGATTAGTAGTGCGTACATTGGTGATGCACTTGGGTAAAATGGGGCCTGGTTATCGGTCGCACCTGAAGCGTGAGCCCTGCCAATGGCACTCCTTGCTGCGGCCATTGGTGCGTGGCCGTCTGAGCGCTCAGAGACGGTCCCCCGCTCATATCGGCCAGCGGCGTGTGACGGTCGTGTAACGTTTGCTGTGCGAGTGGAGGGGGTATGGGCCAGCGTAATGCCGCGTAACTGGGCGGTCAAAAGATGTCCCAAACTGCTTCACGGAATTGGCGGACGGCCCCTGGGCACGGGTGAACAGTCTTCCTGCTGTCCAGAGCAGCCGTTGGGGACACGCCGGCGGACGTGGTCGCGTCGCCGCTGACTCAGCATCTCCCCCTTCCCCCCTCGCCGGCGGCGGGCCTAAGGCACTCAAGTTCGTAAGGCAAGGGGGGAGCGGGGGGCCGCCACCACCGCCAGGAGCAGTGGTACCACCGCGCGGCACGGCAGTGCGCGCCAGCCAGCCAGGACGAAGGTCCGCGTCGCCCCACCGCGCCGCGGCGCCGCGCTTTGGCGCGCTTATCACTCGCGTGATTCGTGCTCCTGCAGTCACCGTATTTCGGCTGCAGTTTCTCAAGGCGCTTCAAGTGGTAGTGTGTGCTTCTTTATGGGGATGTGTTTGTGTTTTTTTTCGTTCGACTGCACTCCGGCATGGAGTCATGCCAGTCTTCGGAAGTCCTGGCTCCACGCCCAGAGAGCGACGCCGATCTCAGCCTGCAAGCAATTTAGCTGGATTTCATTCAAAAGGTGGGTTGCCAGTTTCAGCATGGACTTCAAACAGTTCAAGTATTGCATTGCTGTGCATTGTGTGCTCAGCACTTGTACGAAATTGCACAACAAGATCAAATGTGTGCTTAGTACACAGCTGTGGGAGCGTACTTACAAGCACACAGTTATAGATGTATGCTTGGCCAAGCACACTTTTATCCCACCCATTAAAAGGCAGACTCATACAGCAGTGTACTTGGCCAAGCATACACCTATAGCTGTGTACTTGCCAAGCATACATCTATAGCTGTGTGCTTGTAAGTACGCTCCCACAGCTGTGTACTAAGCACACATTTGATCTTGTAGTGTAGGCAAACACGTAAAAAGCACAAATTCATGCGCGAAAACCTACATTTACGTGCCGGCGCTGGAGACTCAAGAATGTCATGCACGCACTCATGCCGTTAACTTGTGCATGCCTGTCAGGCTGGCACAGCGCTTTCCCGGGCCGGCCGGGCCCCACCCGAGCATTGTGAAAAATTATGAAGGCGATGGCTGTCAATTCCGATGTCAATCTCCACTGTACCCTGAACGACGGTGTGCTCTGTTCTCGGGTGCAGTGGTGCAGTAGCCACCGGACTCTGGGGTACATACAGCACGCATTGCACCCCACCAGGGTCCATTCTGGTGCATGTGCACAGCTCTTCCAGCTATTCCTGTACCCCAGGGTACGGCACCTGCTGTACTCTGACTACAGTGCGCACCGTCACCATGAGTACAGTGGAGAGTGGCATTACAATTGGCAGCCCATTGTTTTCGACAGTGAGTGGCCTAGTTGTTTTGCCTCTAGTTGTGCAGGGGGTGGCAACGACCAAGGGACTGCGTGAAGCCATGCGCGAGCGAGGTGTTTGGTTTTTCTTTTTTTGGGTTGGGGGCACTTTATTTGACCAATTTTTATTACATTTCACATATGCATTGCAATAGGGACAAACATTTCATGCGCTTATTTGAAGTGTTCTTATTTGCTGCTTTTGCAGGGCCAATGGGAGCGATTGTGGCTGGTGCGGGCGTTACGGAGCCAAGCAAAGGAGAACCCACCCACGTTTATATACTTGGTGCATTGCACCAACGTTAACGGGGACACGAGGGTAAGTATGCATCGCAAGACCGTTGTAGACCACATGTGTAGACCATTTGGCGTATTTCATTGATTAGAAAGTACTGTGAATTAACACTAAAACATATTTGCGATATAATCGTTTGATGACGAGACACGAAGAGCTGGACCAGTCCTGGGAATATCAAAATCTTTTACCTTCCCCAGCCCAGAGCCAGCACCTTGGGGTAACAGGGCTCACCGCCGAGCGCTGGACAGACAACATTTCTAATAAACATAGTTTTGTGCTGTGCTATGCTCGGAATTCAACATACGTTTTGAAATGCACGACTTTGTCTGTAGCTCAGCACATAACCGTGCAGTGCATTGCCATTCCGTGTGCGTTGTTGCGCATGGGCCCATGCATTTCATGCGTATACTCAATTTCGTTCCAAGCTATGCTTTGTCCACGTTATTGGTAAACCCGCCTTCGCATCAGGTCTTTTAATCTCGGCGCTAGGAAACTTTTCGTGGGGCACAATCCGTCCGAGTTATTCAAATGTGTTTGTAAGAATTATTTTTCATTAATTTGCTCGCATTTGTTTCGCAGGGCTTCGAGTGATTTCGACACTGCTGTTGCGGCGTGCGTTGAGAAGAGATGCTCCATCTGGATCACCGTTTGGTTCCGCGCAGTCCAACCAGCCCGACCCGGATGTCAGCCCACATCAACACGCACAAGCTGCGGCGAACCGCGTTCGTATGAGTCGAGTCTTTTTCACAACCGAACCAGCATCTTGTTATAGGTCCCGATGAGTTAGTTTCAGACGTTAATCAGGCACACACTGCTAATCCAAGTGTGGACCAGGTCCACGCGAGGTAGCGTGGACCACGATGGTCCACGCTAGGAAACGTGGACCACGTATGGTCCACCCCAGGAAACGTGGACCAAGTGTGGTCCGTGTCCGTCCGGTTCACGCTTTAAAGCGTTGAACTAACACGCCAGCCACACTTCCAAGTGTGGACCACAGCTTGCTCCACGTTTCCTAGCGTGGACCATTGGTGGTCCACGTTTCCTAGCATTGAATACTCGTGGTCCACGTTTCTAAGCGTGGACCGTGGACCTGGTCCACTCTTGGATTAGCCGTGTAGTTACGCTTGATGTTTCCCTTGTAGCGCGTTAAAATTCAAGTAGATTAGCCGTTTTCGCTGCAACTCAAGCGAAAACTTAGCATGAGTGGACGCAGTTTGCCTAGGCCCTATAAACTGCGCTCACACTGTAATTCAAAAGGTGAGACATCGGACCAAATTTTGGCAATACCAAAAGTATGACCGATAAAAAGGTCATACACTAATGTATGACCGAAGAAAGGTCATACACGAATGTATGACCGAAAAACGGTCATACACGTATGTATGACCGAATAAAGGTCAGACATTAGCGAGGCTGCCCCTCCTTTTACCTCGGGGATATATCAACCTTCATCGGTGATACAAAAAAGTATCACCCTTTTTCGGTCATACAATTGTGTATGACCTTCGAAACGGTCATACATTTGTGTATGACCTTTACAACGGTCATACATTGGTGTGTGACCTTTTCTTCGGTCATACATTTGTGTATGACCCTTTTTTCGGTCTAACATTTTAGTATCATCCCTTTAAGGGTCAGAAATCTGACCTTTCTATTTTCAGTGCACCCTTTCTCAGAAAGCGTTTGACTTTATACCAACATGTTTCCTACGGAGAGATGACATGTGTGTTGTAAATTACGCTACAATTTAACGTACGTCGAGCCAAAGTTAAAACTGATGAAACATAAAGTTACTTCATGATTGTTCTTGAAAAGGATCTGAGTAGTGGATGATTTGTGTGATCATAAGGAAGTTTCGCTAATTTTTTGTCGGTTGCAGGATTATTTGCTGTGCTTTCAGCTTTTGAGCGCAGTTAAAACGACGTCCAGATTCGCCCCGATTGTCCAGAGACCACCGTTCTGCACGGCAAAGGCAGCCGCTAGCTGCGTTACCGAGACCGAGGTAAAAGATTTTCTCCAACAATTTGACTTTATTCTGTTGTTCATGTCATGCATGCTCCAGGATAAAGCGTATTTTGTACTCTGCAAAGTCAAGTGTGTGCCAAGCACGAAGCACGCACTACATAGAGTCAACGAGAAGGTACACACCTCTTTGCCGCATGCATGCAGCAAGCTAAGTGTATGCCTTGTGGGTGACTCTATGTAGCGCAAGTTTGACTCACGCTCAAGTTTGTGAACTAATTTGCTGCCGGACGTGTGTGTGTGTGTGTGTGTGTGTGTGTATGTGTGTGTGTTAAGTATACACTTGAGTGTTCTGTGTATGTGTGCGCGCTATGTGAGTGTGCTTAGTACACAGTTAAGTTTCTAATGCCGGTAAACTGTAGGCTTGGAATCCAAGGGATGCTTTGGCTCCATTTCTAAGGGGTTTTCAGGAATTTTCAACTTTTGAAGTTAACGAAACGGGCAGTGTGAGACAAAAACGGAAACTCAACCTCTCTGGGAAATAAAGGCATGACATCCTTGGACTCCTAGGAGGCGAGTTAAGTCAAAGTAAAAACAAAAGGCATTCCGTGCCATGAAGCGGTGGTCTTGTGTCATCCTTTATAACAATTTTGGCTGAAGTGACCAAACCAATAAAAGTTGGAGGTTGCGTTAATACTAAATGTTAGGTGGAGGCACGATAAAATTTTGCTGAACCCATTTGTAAAAGGCAAATCCTTCTTTCATTGCAGGAATCGGGAAAGCGTGTTTGTGCGACGTGGGATCATCGACGCTCAAGATCATCGACGCCCGGCAGCAGCTGCAGTTCTCCCAGACATTCTTTTATATTTTCAGGTGCGTTTCGTTTCAAACTGCTAAGGCTACTTACCAACCCTTTTTTTAAATATGTTTATGCGTCTCAAACCGCACTGAACTGCCCATTTAACGAACCACGGTTTTCTTAATCAAACGATAAAAACCTTTAAAATTCCTGTTCAATATTCAAGATGTTCGCAACTCATTTTTTGTCACTGAACCCGTTCTAAGGTGTCAAATTTTACATTTTTGCTCAGTCGCTTCCCCCTCGCCTGGCAGTTAAGGGTCAGGGTCTAGCTACTTTGAGAGCTGATGGTTTTCCTTCTTATTTTTTCAGGGGGAGGGAGATATTCAACTTTGCCTACCGGACCATCAAGACAGCGGCTCATCTCGCACGCAGGCCATTGAACTGAACACCTTCAGGAGCAAAATATTTATGGCTGACCTGAGTTTGTGGGAGTGACTTATTTATTGATAGCTTTCTGTCCCACCGTGGAAGTGATACATTGTGGCCTCCCTCGGGGAAGTTTTGGTGTCACATTTAACCACAAAATGTCATTGATATTTTTCCGTGGCGTTTTTGTTAGTCTCATAACTAATTCAGTTTTTAAGTCCCTTCGATGGTGACATAATTTGTTTCTGCCTGGCGACACAATTGCAAATTTCACTCTTAACGGACAATATGTGTCGTGAGGTAAAATCAATTTTGAATTGCCGTTGAAGCATCAGCAGCTTAAATCTGTATCGTTGGAAGGACGAAATTGTGTTTATTGGCCCAAGCGCATTTGCAATGTGGCTCACAGTTGACGGAGGTTCAGAAAGAAAATCAAGAGAAACAAAAGCTGGTCTTGACTGGGATTATGGCTCTTCTGAAGCTGCAGAACAGCGACGCTGATGTTAATTCCCAGGATTTTTGCATACTTTGTTCTTCTTGATTCCTTCTCAACTTCCGCTCAAGCTTTTCTCCGATGTACCCATTGTCAGTCACCAGCATTGAGGCTAGATATCAATTTTCGGCTCGTCCCTTATTTACATTATGGGTAGAGAATGGAGGACGGGTATATGGTCGCATTTATGCTTTATGAACGACTTCGAACGTCTGAAATAAGAAGAAGAAAAGAAGAAGAATCTCTATGAATTTGTCGGCCACCAGGGCCAGTCAGACTTAGTAGTGCTTGTTCGCTGGTAATGTCTTTGTCCAATAATGTCCGTGGTAACACTCAATCTTGCGCACGTGAAGTTTTTCCATGCAAATCTTTGTACACTGCAACTCGATTGGTAAGTTTGCTTGCAACTCCAGTGGCGCTCCGTTTTGAATGCCAAAATTTGGCCTTCTGGGCCCGGATTGGCCTCTTTGAATGCCAAAGTTTGGCATTCCGGTGAACTTGGACGTCAAATTTTGGCATTTTTAAAGGCCAATCCGGCCGAGAATGCCAAATTTTGGCATTCAAAACGGAGCGCCACTGGAGTGGCAAGCAGACTTACCAATGGAATTGCAGTGTACATGTTTGTGCACAGTTGTGCGATGAGCTTGCTTGTGCAATATTGTCTGAATCACGTGCAAAATTGTACGATGAAGTTCCGTGTTTCTCGTGATTGGTGTTGTCTTTCTTGTTTTGTTTGGAAGTACGAGGACAGTCTCCAGGACCTCACTTCCGCCTTTGTCTTGCATGTTAGATGCATGTCCCTTTTTTTTGTTTTTAAAAAGGCGACACACCATTTGGAAAAGTGGAGATTGCTAGTTACATTAACTGTTAATAATGACACCTCTACGCCAACACTTACTGTCTCCGTACACTGCACGCGAGAAGTGCGGGGGCCCACAAAAAGGAGTACCCCTGCCTCGACCACCACACCGCGGTGTTGACGCACCGCTCACTTAACACAAGCATGACATCACAGTCACCACGCTGCAAAGTATGATCAAGATTCGGTCCTGGAGCAGTCCTCGTACGATCGGTCGCATTTCATCTGTGTCCTCGTTTTCCGAGACTCTCACCGTTGCTGCCCTCATCATTGCGGTTACGAGAAAGTTTTGTGGAGAGATTTTACAAGGTTATCAAAACGTTTGCAAATGCAGAACCTTCTGCGCTGAAACGCAAAAGTGCTGCATCAAACGTCTGAGTGACTTTTTCTGAATCCCTCCACAAAATTCCCCATGGCACTTTCCATCATAGTTGTTCGTGCACAGCTTTGTCTGGATCTGAGCAAACGCTGAAAATACCCAAATTCGTGCGTGGCTACGCATAAGTGAGCATTTATGTGAAGCACTTTGCGCATCTTGGGCACGAACTTGTGTATTTACGACGTGTACTCATTCCGTGCAAAGCTGAGGAAAAATAACACTACGTTGTGAATTAGTGTGGGGCGGTGTCTCATGCAGCTTGTACCTGGCGCAGTTACCTGCACGCAGGGTTACATGCTGCTAGGTTCAATAGTTCATGATTTCAGTGGATGTGACGAGTGGAAGATGATTTCTCCCCCCCCCCCCCTGCAAGCCCTCAAACTCTCACTGCAACGCAAGGAGAGGGGCATAGGGCCTGCGACTAGGATTTGACCAACACGCGTGCACTTCAAGTATAATGAGTTCTGAATCCGAGTGCATGTGTATTACGGTGATCAAATGTTCTCAGATTTGCCAAGAGCATCTCTCGATGTGAGACAGATGCTTTCGGATACAGAACTCATTTTTTTTTAGTGTGCTCTTGAAGGTGGTACAGGATTTTGGCTATCAGAGGCCCGAGGAAGGATCCTTGTTCCTTTTTTCAGCTCTTCGACTGCGGGGTGGGTCCGATGCATTATGCATTATGTTAGTGAGTCCACCCCGCAATATACTTGTTGAAATCCGCTGGGCGCTTGCAGGGCATGAAGGGGTTAGATTTTAGTCAACGTGACAAGGTATTTCTTGCCACTTTGAAAATTCAACGGCATTCTGGGTGGATTCTTTGTGGAGTGTAATAATGAGTACGCATCTAGGTGAGTACTCAGTTAACAATGCACTCACTGAGTGTGCACTTATGATGCCGTTGACTTCATTGAAGATGATCCTCTTTTTCTTCAAAATATTCTTCTAGAGGTTTAGTGTGTAAGTAAGGGACGAGCCGAGTTTGACGATTTGAGTTGCTTTACTGTTTTCTCAGGTGTGGGACATCGTGTTCGTTCGAGCGCGACACGCGCATCTTATTTGTGTCATATTTTTTGGATCGCTTATTGCATTTAAAACGAATGTGACACGAATTGAATTTTTACGAATGTTACGTCACTCACCTTAAAACAGCGTCTTCTTAGGCCAAGTTATGAGTAAATTCACTACAATTCGATTGGTAAGTTTGCTTGCCACTCAAGTGGCGCTCCGTTTTGAATGCCAAAATTTAGCCTTCTAGTCCCGGATTGCGGGCCTCTTTGAATGCCAAAATTTGGCATTCCGGTGAACTTGGACGCCAAATTTTGGCATTTTAAAAGACCAATCCAGCCCAGAATACCAAATTTTGGCATTCAAAACGGAGCGCCACTGGAGTGGCAAGCAAACTTACCAATGGAATAGCAGTGTTTTTGTTGGGATTAGGTCCCGGGGTTCTCAGGCTTTTGTGCAGAAAGTTTTAAAACGGTGTTTAAATGGTCTGCGTGCAAGATGAATCTTATCATGCTTGTTTTATAGTTGACTAATTTTAGCTTCTACGTTTTAGTTTTTAAGTCAGAGATGTGTCTGTTGTAAATTGTATCATCTGATTGTATGTTGTAACTGACTGCACTGGACTCAAATCTGTTAAAACATCAACTGCCAGTACTAAACATAAGAATACTGAAGCACACAGTAACTCCCAACTCTGTGGGTGGTAAACACGAGGTGCAGTGCGAGATCACATACTTAATTCCTTTGTACAATTTTTGTACGTGGTCTCACACATTTTTGCGAATGCCTGCTAGTCGTACAAAATTGTTCGCGATTTCGAACAAATTTGTTCGATTCTGCGTACAACTTGGCACGAAAAAGTTCGCATGTTGAAAATTGTCTCAGACCACGTACAAAATTGTATAAATACATTTAGTGTGCAAGAAGCGGTGTGCAAGAAGCGGTGTGCAATGTGCAACGAATGCACACTAAATCTTATGTACATTTTTGTACGAGACATCACAGGTTTTTGTGCAGATGAACTTTTCGTACAATTTTTGTACGCAAATCCGCACAAATTTCCCCATTTTTGTTCAAAATTTCGTACAAAATTGTACGAAAAGTTCATCTGCAAAAAAACTGTGATGTCTCGTACAAAATTTGCACAAAAACATTTAGGGTGTGCGCAATGAAAGCTTTATAGGTGATTCCCTGTCCCCCATCATTAGCGCGAGGGCATGCCCGATCTCCAAGTAAAGGAGACGTGCCGGTCGCTGCGCCGTATGTGCTGCTTGATTGGAGTCTCTTCCGGAGGACGCCACACGCCAGCCCGGCCCCGCTAGGCCGCGGTGGCGTGGGGTGCAGCCAGTGACCACCTCGCCGTGGTCGCCCTTCCCTTCTGAGAGGGAATGGGTTCGGCTCTAGGCCGGCTGGCGGCGCTTTATCAATGCAGTGCCGCTTCGGCGTGAGGGTGTGTACCGCCGTGGCGAGTTCGGCATGGCTGGCGTTTGCCACACCGCGGCGGTAATCAGTGCCGCCGCCGTGGGGGTCAAGGTGGTGGAGCACCGAGTGTTCACCCTCCGCCCCCTATGGGTGGCAGGGTTCTGGCTAGCCTAGTAGCCGGCCATCATGGCCTCTGCCAATCGCTGAGCTCCCATTGGTTTAGATGTAAGGCCGCGAGTGTTTGCTTGGCTGGCGTTTGCCACACTACTCGGCGCCACTTTGGGGGGTGCAAATATCATGTCAGCCTAGGGCTAATTGATTTGGCCTCTGCTCACCGGGAGATGAGGTGGGAGGATGTGTCAATAGATGGCCTAAAGGGGGTGGTGTATTATTTGCACGTCGCCTTGGAGCCGTTCGTCGTGGGGGTCAAAGTGGCGGAACACTAAAGTGTTCACCCTCCACCCCTTATGGGTGGGAGAGTTCAGGCCAGCCTACAGGCCGGCTACTTTGACCTTTGCCAACTGCAAACCTTTCTAAGCCAAAGAGGCAAACTGCCTCAAATTGTTGCGGAAAACTGTTACTTTTGATTGCACGAAGTGGTAATTAGAAGTGATAGCCGCTGTATATTTTTGTGTTCGACGGAGACGTAAGCATGGGTGGGCCTCGTTTGCGCGGTTTAATGGAGATCGATTCCCTTTCGCATTGCATTAAGAGTGGCGGGCCTCGTGTTTACCTTGTGGTCTGACAGCAGCTCAGTTCGTCACATCACATCACCATATATCTAACACTTACATGAACATCGACCTTCTCTATGACATTGACGACGTTAATAGCATTATGTTAGAACTTTTAGGAGGTAGAAAGGGTGGAAGGCATCTAATTATCTTGTTGGTTGGCTTCTTGCACTGTTGGAAATAAATTTGGATTTCACAACCGTACCTCTGGGGAAGAAAATGCCGACGGTTCCTTCTTAAATCTACGAAGATCCTTTAAAAGTTTGCGAAGAATCACCGCGAAATCACTAAGCATCTTTGTGCATTTCAGAAGTATCTTCAAAAATTACTAAGAATCTTCATAAATTTACGAAGGTTCTTGCCGCATTATTTTAATGTTTCAGGGGTACCTTTTGTAAATTCCTGGGATTTACTTTCACAGTGTACTAGATGTTTTTATGTGTCCAGTTCTCACGATGTTAAATTTTTCTCGTTAATGTTTTCAGGTTCACCTGTCCACAATGCTTGTAATATCAAAATGTTGTCTATGTATTGCAATTTTTGTGTGACTTATTAAGAAAAATCCCTTTTGTTCTCCTAATTCCCATAGTCTCCCACTGCGACATTGTCAGCCCTTCAATCAACAATTTAAATGCCTCTTCTATAGGGACGACAAACCCGACAAACCCAGATAATACCGGTACATTGTATTTTTTTTTTTAAATTAAATTAATAGTTGTGGCTGAACCGAGGCTGAACCAATACTAAATTGCTTTTTTAGTTGTGGTCAGAAATGATGTAAATCTAGTGACACATTTCCTTGCTACCTGAAAGATGCGTTCCATTGACCACGATATGCGGGTTTTTTGGGCCGCATATTGCTACACTACATGACTAGCGTTTGGTTTTTATAGACAGAATAAATTGGCATTTTATGAAGAGTCTCACACACTGAGTGCGTATGGACTCTGTAAATAACCATGGTCACATTTGTGCATATTTTACAGATTTGTGTATAAATAAGGTACAATTTTATAAATACCTCAGGACAAAATGAAAATATTTTCCATATAGTTAATGTATTAAATTGTCTACAGCTCCATATGCACAATGTCAATAGTTATGGACAATATGAATTCATGGACATTTACTGTGCAAATCGCTCTGTTCCAAATTCTAAAGCAAAGGAGTGCAATATGAGGCATTCATAGTAGCCAGTTTACGGCAGACGAACGCGCTATCCCGGTGCTAAAGGAAAGTTGCCAATTCGCGCGGCGGCAATGCCGTGCTCGCAGAATTAAATTTACTTTCAATTCAAAGGACGTTGGTTCACGTCGATTCCTTATGGATGCTGTTTGACCTAGGACATGCGCCCACACCAACTTCACATAAAAATCAAAACACAAATGTATTCAGGTGAAAAACTTGCCCGATGCGGGAAACTCCACGGGGCACTTCGATTTGTTCATTCATTCCATTCCGGGGTGCGATTTTGATGGCCACAGAACTGGCAGGCCGTTTCGAATGCCAAAAATGTGCTAGCCTGGTCCTGAAATTCGCCCCAGCTAACTAAAATTTGGCATTGCAAGAGGCCAAAGCGTCATTGGAGAGCTTATAAAGATTAGGTTAAAGGCTTGCCAATTCGTGGCATTCAAGACAGCTCGCCGGTTTTGGGGCCAGCAAACTTGCTACTTGATAGACAGTGTATGCCAGCATGCAGCAAGCTCGCGCCCGACTGCAGCCCCCCGCCCGGAGGATAGGCAGCCCAACGCGCGCCTCATGGCGATACTCCGCGCGGCAGCAGCTCCCGTCCGCGGCGCCGCCGTCAGGGAGGGGGGCTCAGCGGAGTGGGGAGCGAGGAAATGAAATGAGGAAAATAAATGCCGGGAAGAACTCTCTTCCCCGAGGAGGAAATTAATTACGACGGGGAAGAGACGGGGAAGAAGTGTCCGGGAAGAAGTACGGGGAAGAGTTGACAGGGGAACAACTGTGATACACCCCGAAAGTCCAGGTTTAAAATCTGCTTATTTTCGTGTGAAAATGCGTTTTTTTGTTTAAGGCACTTGTAATTGACAAGAGTCATCCTCATTAGTCACTGTCACCAATCGAGTTAAAACTATTCAGGATCGAAAGGCCAGGCTTAAAATCAGGCATTTATGCTCATATTTATGCAAATATGAGACATTCTGTTGAAGTCACCTGATTCTTGTGACTTACGAACCATGGAGCTAAAACTGTGCGGGATCACGACGCTAGGCATAAACAAATGCTTCTCAGTTTCAATCAATGCGAAATTAGCCTTTTTGTTTGAGCTTCTCGAAGCTTGTGACTTAAGGACAATGATTTAAAGTTATGGTGATTCATCGAGCTTTAACTGTGGAAGATTACAACAAAAAACCTAAAAGAACGCTTTTCTGCTTATTTTCGTGTGAAAATGCGTTCTTTTGTTGAAAGCCCTTGTAGCTTGTGACAAGAATCATCCTCATAAGTCACTGTCACCAATCGAGCTAAAACTATTCAGGATCGAAAAGCCAGGCTTAAAATCAGGCATTTCGGCTATCTTTTATGCAATATTGCGCCTTTCTGTTAAGCGCACTTGAGTTTTTTGACTTATGAATTATGTTTGAAAGTCACTGAAAAGCATGACGCTAAATCTGTGCGGGATAACGATGCTAAGCATAAAGAAATGCTTTCCAGTTTAAATATATGCGAAATTGGCCTTTGTGTTTGAGCTTCTCGAAGCTTGTGACTTGAGAACAATGATTTAAAATTATGGTGATTCATCGAGCTATAACTGTGGAAGAATACAACAAAAAGTCTAAAAGCACGCTTTTCTGCTTATTTTCGTATGAAAATGCGTTTTTTTGTTGAAAGCCATTGTAGCTTGTGACAAGAATCATCCTCATAAGTCACTGTCACCAATCGAGCTAAAACTATTCGGGATCGAAATTCTAGGCTTAAAATCAAGCATTTAGGCTCACATTTATGCAAATATGAGACATTCTGTTGAAGGCACCTGATTCTTGTGACTTACGAACCATGGAGCTAAAACTGTGCGGGATCACGACGCTAGGCATAAACAAATGCTTTTCAGTTTCAATTAATGCGAAATTGGCCTTTTTGTTTGAGCTTCTCGAAGCTTGTGACTTAAGAACAATGATTTAAAGTTATGGTGATTCATCGAGCTTAAACTGTAAAAGATTACAACAAAAAACCTAAAAGAACGCTTTTCTGCTTATTTTCGCGTGAAAGTGCGTTTTTTTTGTAGAAGGCACTTGTAGCTTGTGACAAGAATCATCCTCATAAGTCACTGTCACCAATCGAGCTAAAACTATCCAGAATCGAAAGGCCAGGCTTAAAATCAGGCATTTCGGCTTTTTTTTTTTTGCAATATTGCGCCTTTCTGTTAAGCGCACTTGAGTTTTTTGACTTACGAATTATGTTTGAAAGTCACTGAAAAGCATGACGCTAAAACTGCGCGGGATAACGATGCTAAGCATAAAGAAATGCTTTCCAGTTTAAATATATGCGAAATTGGCCTTTGTGTTTGAGCTTCTCGAAGCTTGTTACTTGAGAACAATGATTTAAAATTATGGTGATTCATCGAGCTATAAGTGTGGAAGATTACAACAAAAAGCCTAAAAGCACACTTTTCTGCTTATTTTCGTATGAAAATGCGATTTTTTTGTTGAAGGCACTTGTAATTGTGACAAGAATCATCCTCATAAGTCACTGTCACCAATCGAGCTAAAACTATTCAGGATCGACAGGCCAGGCTTAAAATCAAGCATTTAGGCTCACATTTATGCAAATATGAGACATTCTGTTGAAGGCACCTGATTCTTGTGACTTACGAACCATGTTTGAAAGTCTCTGTTAGGCATAGAGCTAAAACTGTGCGGGATCACGATGCTAGGCATAGACGAATGCTTTTCAGTTTCAATCAATGCGAAATTGGCCTTTGTGTTTGAGCCTCTCGAAGCTTGTGACTTAAGAACAATGATTTAAAGTTTTGGTGATTCATCGAGCTTTAACTGTGGAAGATTACAACAAAAAACCTAAAAGAACGCTTTTCTGCTTATTTTCGTGTGAAAATGCGTTTTTTTGTAGAAGGCACTTGTAATTGTGACAAGAGTCATCCTCATAAGTCACTGTCACCAATCGAGCTAAAACTATTCAGGATCGAAAGGCCAGGCTTAAAATCAAGCATTTAGGCTCACATTTATGCAAATATGAGACATTCTGTTGAAGGCACCTGATTCTAGTGACTTACGAACCATGTTTGAAAGTCTCTGTTAGGCTTGGAGCTAAAACTGTGCAGGATCAAGATGCTAGGCATAAACAAATGCTTTTCAGTTTAAATCAATGCGAAATTGGCCTTTGTGTTTGAGCTTTTCGAAGCTTGTGACTTAAAAACATTGATTTAAAGTTATGGTGATTCATTGAGATACAACTTTGGAAGATTACAACATAAAGTGGAATAGAACGCTTTTCTGCTGATTTTCGTGTGAAAATGCGTTTTTTTGTTGAAATCCCTTGTAGCTTGTGACAAGAATCATCCTCATAAGTCACTGTCACCAATCGAGCTAAAACTATTCAGGATCGAAAGGCCAGGCTTAAAATCAGGCATTTCGGCTATCTTTTATGCAATATTGCGCCTTTCTGTTAAGCGCACTTGAGTTTTTTGACTTACGAATTATGTTTGAAAGTCACTGAAAAGCATGACGCTAAAACTGCGCGGGATAACGATGCTAAGCATAAAGAAATGCTTTCCAGTTTAAATATATTCGAAATTGGCCTTTGTGTTTGAGCTTCTCGAAGCTTGTTACTTGAGAACAATGATTTAAAATTATGGTGATTCATCGAGCCATAACTGTGGAAGATTACAACAAAAAGCCTAAAAGCACGCTTTTCTGCTTATTTTCGTGTGAAAATGCGATTTTTTTGTTGCAAGCCCTTGTAGCTTGTGACAAGAATCATTTTCAAAAGTCTCTAACATAAATCGAGCTAAAACCTTGCAGGATCGAAAGGCAAGGCTTAAAATCAGGCATTTATGCTCACATTTATGTAAAAATGAGATTTTTGTTAAAGGCACCTGATTCTTGTGACTTACGAACCATGTTTGAAAGTCTCTGTAAGGCTTGGATCTAGAACTGTGCGGGATCACGATGCTAGGCATAAACAAATGCTTTTCAGTTTAAGTCAATGCGAAATTGGCCTTTGTGTTTGAGCTTTTCGAAGCTTGTGACTTGAGAACAATGATTTAAATTTATGGTGATTCATCGAGCTATAACTGTGTAAGATTACAACAAAAAGTCTAAAAGCACGCTTTTCTGCTTATTTTCGTATGAAAATGAGATTTTTTTGTTGAAGGCACTTGTAATTGTGACAAGAATCATCCTCATAAGTCACTGTCACCAATCGAGCTAAAACTATTCAGGATCGAAAGGCCAGGCTTAAAATCGGGCATTTATGCTCACATCTATGCAAAAATGAGACATTCTGTTGAAGGCACCTGATTCTTGTGACTTACGAACCATGTTTGAAAGTCTCGGTTAGGCATATAGCTAAAACTGTGCGGGATCGAGATGCTAGGCGTAAACAAATGCTTTTCAGTTTAAATCAATGCGAAATTGGCCTTTGTGTTTGAGCTTTTCGAAGCTTGTGACTTAAGAACATTGATTTAAAGTTATGGTGATTTATAGAGCTATAACTGTGGAAGATTACAACAAAAAGTCAAAAAGCACGCTTTTCTGCTTATTTTCGTGTGAAAATGCGTTTTTTTGTTGAAAGCCCTTGTAGCTTGTGACAAGAGTCATCCTCATAAGTCACTGTCACCAATCGAGCTAAAACTATCCAGAATCGAAAGGCCAGGCTTAAAATCAGGCATTTCGGCTTTTTTTTTTTTGCAATATTGCGCCTTTCTGTTAAGCGCACTTGAGTTTTTTGACTTACGAATTATGTTTGAAAGTCACTGAAAAGCATGACGCTAAAACTGCGCGGGATAACGATGCTAAGCATAAAGAAATGCTTTCCAGTTTAAATATATTCGAAATTGGCCTTTGTGTTTGAGCTTCTCGAAGCTTGTTACTTGAGAACAATGATTTAAAATTATGGTGATTCATCGAGCTATAACTGTGGAAGATTACAACAAAAAGCCTAAAAGCACGCTTTTCTGCTTATTTTCGTGTGAAAATGCGATTTTTTTTGTTGCAAGCCCTTGTAGCTTGTGACAAGAATCATCCTCAAAAGTCTCTAACATAAATCGAGCTAAAACCTTGCAGGATCGAAAGGCAAGGCTTAAAATCAGGCATTTATGCTCACATTTATGCAAAAATGAGACATTCTGTTGAAGGCACCTGATTCTTGTGACTTACGAACCATGTTTGAAAGTCTCTGTTAGGCATGGAGATAAAACTGTGCGGGATCGAGATGCTAGGCATACACAAATGCTTTTCAGTTTAAATCAATGCGAAATTGGCCTTTGTGTTTGAGCTTCTCGAAGCTTGTGACTTGAGAACAATGATTTAAATTTATGGTGATTCATCGAGCTATAACTGTGGAAGATTACAACAAAAAGTGTAAAAGCACGCTTTTCTGCTTATTTTCGTATGAAAATGCGATTTTTTTGTTGAAGGCACTTGTAATTGTGACAAGAATCATCCTCATAAGTCACTGTCACTAATCGAGCTAAAACTATTCAGGATCGAAAGTCCAGGCTTAAAATCTGCTTATTTTCGTGTGAAAATGCGTTTTTTTGTTGAAGGCACTTGTAATTGACAAGAGTCATCCTCATTAGTCACTGTCACCAATCGAGCTAAAACTATTCAGGATCGAAAGGCCAGGCTTAAAATCGGGCATTTATGCTCACATCTATGCAAAAATGAGACATTCTGTTGAAGGCACCTGATTCTTGTGACTTACGAACCATGTTTGAAAGTCTCGGTTAGGCATATAGCTAAAACTGTGCGGGATCGAGATGCTAGGCGTAAACAAATGCTTTTCAGTTTAAATCAATGCGAAATTGACTTTTGTGATTGAGCTTTTCGAAGCTTGTGACATAAGAATATTGATTTAAAGTTATGGTGATTCATCGAGCTATAACTGTGGAAGATTACAACAAAAAGTCTAAAAGCACGTTTTTCTGCTTATTTTCGTGTGAAAATGCGTTTTTTTGTTGAAAGCCCTTGTTGCTTGTGACAAGAGTCATCCTCATAAGTCACTGTCACCAATCGAGCTAAAACTATCCAGAATCGAAAGGCCAGGCTTTAAATCAGGCATTTCGGCTATCTTTTATGCAATATTGCGCCTTTCTGTTAAGCGCACTTGAGTTTTTTGACTTACGAATTATGTTTGAAAGTCACTGAAAAGCATGACGCTAAAACTGCGTGGGATAACGATGCTAAGCATAAAGAAATGCTTTCCAGTTTAAATATATGCGAAATTGGCCTTTGTGTTTGAGCTTCTCGAAGCTTGTGACCTGAGAACAATGATTTAAAATTATGGTGATTTATCGAGCTATAACTGTGGAAGATTACAACAAAAAGCCTAAAAGCATGCTTTTCTGCTCATTTTCGTGTGAAAATGCGATTTTTTTTGTTGCAAGCCCTTGTAGCTTGTGACAAGAATCATCCTCAAAAGTCTCTAACATAAATCGAGCTAAAACCTTGCAGGATCGAAAGGCAAGGCTTAAAATCAGGCATTTATGCTCATATTTTTGTAAAAATGAGACTTTTTGTTGAAGGCACCTGATTCTTGTGACTTACGATCCATGTTTGAATGTCTCTGTTAGGCATGGAGCTAAAACTGTGCGGGATCACGATGCTAGGCATAAACAAATGCTTTTCAGTTTCAATCAATGCAAAATTGGCCTTTGTGTTTGAGCTTCTCGAAGCTTGTGACTTAAAAACAATGATTTAAAGTTATGGTGATTCATCTAGCTTTAACTGTGGAAGATTACAACAAAAAACCTTAAAAGAACTTTTTTCTGCTTATTTTCGTGTGAAAATGCGTTTTTTTGTTGAAAGCCCTTGTAGCTTGTGACAAGAATCATCCTCACAAGTCACTGTCACCAATCGAGCTAAATTTATTCAGGATCGAAAGGCCAGGCTTAAAATCAAGCATTTAGGCTCACATTTATGCAAATATGAGACATTCTATTGAAGGCACCTGATTCTTGTGACTTACGAACCATGGAGCTAAAACTGTGCGGGATCGCGATGCTAGGCATAAACAAATGCTTTTCAGTTTCAATCAATGCGAAATTGGCCGTTGTGTTTGAGCTTCTCGAAGCTTGTGACTTGAGAACAATGATTTAAATTTATGGTGATTCATCGAGCTATAACTGTGGAAGATTACAACAAAATGTGTAAAAGCACGCTTTTCTGCTTATTTTCGTATGAAAATGCGATTTTTTTGTTGAAGGCACTTGTAATTGTGACAAGAATCATCCTCATAAGTCACTGTCACTAATCGAGCTAAAACTATTCAGGATCGAAAGTCCAGGCTTAAAATCTGCTTATTTTCGTGTGAAAATGCGTTTTTTTGTTGAAGGCACTTGTAATTGACAAGAGTCATCCTCATTAGTCACTGTCACCAATCGAGCTAAAACTATTCAGGATCGAAAGGCCAGGCTTAAAATCAGGCATTTATGCTCAGATTTTTGCAAATATGAGACATTCTGTTGAAGGCACCTGATTCTTGTGACTTACGAACCATGTTTGAAAGTCTCTGTTAGGCATAGAGCTAAAACTGTGCGGGATCGAGATGCTAGGCGTAAACAAATGCTTTTCAGTTTAAATCAATGCGAAATTGACCTTTGTGTTTGAGCTTTTCGAAGCTTGTGACTTAAGAACATTGATTTAAAGTTATGGTGATTCATCGAGCTATAACTGTGGAAGATTACAACAAAAAGTCTAAAAGCACGTTTTTCTGCTTATTTTCGTGTGAAAATGCGTTTTTTTGTTGAAAGCCCTTGTTGCTTGTGACAAGAGTCATCCTCATAAGTCACTGTCACCAATCGAGCTAAAACTATCCAGAATCGAAAGGCCAGGCTTTAAATCAGGCATTTCGGCTATCTTTTATGCAATATTGCGCCTTTCTGTTAACCGCACTTGAGTTTTTTGACTTACGAATTATGTTTGAAAGTCACTGAAAAGCATGACGCTAAAACTGCGTGGGATAACGATGCTAAGCATAAAGAAATGCTTTCCAGTTTAAATATATGCGAAATTGGCCTTTGTGTTTGAGCTTCTCGAAGCTTGTGACTTGAGAACAATGATTTAAAATTATGGTGATTCATCGAGCTATAAGTGTGGAAGATTACAACAAAAAGCCTAAAAGCACACTTTTCTGCTTATTTTCGTATGAAAATGCGATTTTTTTGTTGAAGGCACTTGTAATTGTGACAAGAATCATCCTCATAAGTCACTGTCACCAATCGAGCTAAAACTATTCAGGATCGAAAAACCAGGCTTAAAATCAAGCATTTAGGCTTACATTTATCCAAATATGAGACATTCTGTTGAAGGCACCTGATTCTTGTGACTTACGAACCATGGAGCTAAAACTGTGCGGGATCACGACGCTAGGCATAAACAAATGCTTTTCAGTTTTAATCAATGCGAAATTGGCCTTTGTGTTTGAGCTTCTCGAAGCTTGTGACTTAAGAACAATGATTTAAAGTTATGGTTAATTATCGAGCTTTAACTGTGGAAGATTACAACAAAAAACCTAAAAGAACGTTTTTCTGCTTATTTTCGTGTGAAAATGCGTTTTTTTGTTGAAAGCCCTTGTAGCTTGTGACAAGAATCATCCTCATAAGTCACTGTCACCAATCGAGCTAAAACTATTCAGGATCGAAAGGCCAGGCTTAAAATCAGGCATTTATGCTCACATTTATGCAAATATGAGACATTCTGTTGAAGGCACCTGATTCTTGTGACTTACGAACCATGGAGTTAAAACTGTGCGGGATCACGATGCTAGGCATAAACAAATGCTTTTCAGTTTTAATCAATGCGAAATTGGCCTTTGTGTTTAAGCTTCTCGAAGCTTGTGACTTAAGAACAATGATTTAAAGTTATGGTGATTAATCGAGCTATAACTGTGTAAGATTACAACAAAAAGTCTAAAAGCACGCTTTTCTGCTTATTTTCGTATGAAAATGAGATTTTTTTGTTGAAGGCACTTGTAATTTTGACAAGAATCATCCTCATAAGTCACTGTCACCAATCGAGCTAAAACTATTCAGGATCGAAAGGCCAGGCTTAAAATCGGGCATTTATGCTCACATCTATGCAAAAATGAGGCATTCTGTTGAAGGCACCTGATTCTTGTGACTTACGAACCATGTTTGAAAGTCTCTGTTAGGCATAGAGCTAAAACTGTGCGGGATCGAGATGCTAGGCGTTAACAAATGCTTTTCAGTTTAAATCAATGCGAAATTGACCTTTGTGTTTGAGCTTTTCGAAGCTTGTGACTTAAGAACATTGATTTAAAGTTATGGTGATTCATCGAGCTATAACTGTGGAAGATTACAACAAAAAGTCTAAAAGCACGCTTTTCTGCTTATTTTCGTGTGAAAATGCGTTTTTTTGTTGAAAGCCCTTGTTGCTTGTGACAAGAGTCATCCTCATAAGTCACTGTCACCAATCGAGCTAAAACTATCCAGAATCGAAAGGCCAGGCTTTAAATCAGGCATTTCGGCTATCTTTTATGCAATATTGCGCCTTTCTGTTAAGCGCACTTGAGTTTTTTGACTTACGAATTATGTTTGAAAGTCACTGAAAAGCATGACGCTAAAACTGCGCGGGATAACGATGCTAAGCATAAAGAAATGCTTTCCAGTTTAAATATATGCGAAATTGGCCTTTGTGTTTGAGCTTCTCGAAGCTTGTGACTTGAGAACAATGATTTAAAATTATGGTGATTCATCGAGCTATAACTGTGGAAGATTACAACAAAAAGCCTAAAAGCACGCTTTTCTGCTTATTTTCGTGTGAAAATGCGATTTTTTTGTTGCAAGCCCTTGTAGCTTGTGACAAGAATCATCCTCAAAAGTCTCTAACATAAATCGAGCTAAAACCTTGCAGGATCGAAAGGCAAGGCTTAAAATCAGGCATTTATGCTCACATTTATGCAATAATGAGACATTCTGTTGAAGGCACCTGATTCTTGTGACTTACGAACCATGTTTGAAAGTCTCGGTTAGGCATAGAGCTAAAACTGTGCGGGATCGAGATGCTAGGCATAAACAAATACTTTTCAGTTTCAATTAATGCGAAATTGGCCTTTGTGTTTGAGGTTCTAGAAGCTTGTGACTTGAGAACAATGATTTAAAATTATGGTGATTCATCGAGCTATAACTGTGGAAGATTACAACAAAAAGCCTAAAAGCACGCTTTTCTGCTTATTTTCGTGTGAAAATGCGTTTTTTTTTTGTAGAAGGCACTTGTAATAGTGACAAGAGTCATCCTCATAAGTCACTGTCACCAATCGAGCTAAAACTATTCAGGATCGAAAGGCCAGGCTTAAAATCAAGCATTTAGGCTCACATTTATGCAAATATGAGACATTCTGTTGAAGGCACCTGATTCTTGTGACTTACGAACCATGGAGCTAAAACTGTGCGGGATCACGATGCTAGGCATAAACAAATGCTTTTCAGTTTTAATCAATGCGAAATTGGCCTTTGTGTTTGAGCTTCTCGAAGCTTGTGACTTAAGAACAATGATTTAAAGTTATGGTGATTCATCGAGCTTTAACTGTAAAAGATTACAACAAAAAACCTAAAAGAACGCTTTTCTGCTTATTTTCGCGTGAAAATGCGTTTTTTTGTAGAAGGCACTTGTAGCTTGTGACAAGAATCATCCTCATAAGTCACTGTCACCAATCGAGCTAAAACTATTCAGGATCGAAAGGCCAGGCTTAAAATCAGGCATTTATGCTCACATTTATGCAAATATGAGACATTCTGTGGAAGGCACCTGATTCTTGTGACTTACGAACTATGTTTGAAAGTCTCTGTTAGGCATGGAGCTAAAACTGTGCAGGATCGAAATGCTAGGCATAAACAAATGCTTTTCAGTTTTAATCAATGCGAAATTGGCCTTTGTGTTTGAGCTTCTCGAAGCTTGTGACTTCAAAACAATGATTTAAAGTTATGAGGATTCATCGAGCTTTAACTGTAAAAGATTACAACAAAAAACCTAAAAGAACGCTTTTCTGCTTATTTTCGCGTGAAAATGCGTTTTTTTGTAGAAGGCACTTGTAGCTTGTGACAAGAATCATCCTCATAAGTCACTGTCACCAATCGAGCTAAAACTATTCAGGATCGAAAGGCCAGGCTTAAAATCAGGCATTTATGCTCACATTTATGCAAATATGAGACATTCTGTGGAAGGCACCTGATTCTTGTGACTTACGAACCATGTTTGAAAGTCTCTGTAAGGCATGGATCTAAAACTGTGCGGGATCACGATGCTAGGCATAAACAAATGCTTTTCAGTTTTAATCAATGCGAAATTGGCCTTTGTGTTTGAGCTTTTCGAAGCTTGGGACTTAAAAACATTGATTTAAAGTTATGGTGATTCATCGAGCTATAACTGTGGAAGATTACAACATATAGTCTAAAAGCACGCTTTTCTGCTTATTTTCGTGTAAAAATGCGATTTTTTTTGTTGAAAGCCCTTGTAGCTTGTGACAAGAATCATCCTTATAAGTCACTGTCACCAATCGAGCTAAAACTATTCAGGATCGAAAGGCCAGGCTTAAAATCAGGCATTTGTGCTCACATTTATGCAAATATGAGACATTCTGTGGAAGGCACCTGATTCTTGTTACTTACGAACCATGTTTGAAAGTCTCTGTTAGGCTTGGAGCTAAAACTGTGCAGGATCAAGATGCTAGGCATAAACAAATGCTTTTCAGTTTAAATCAATGCGAAATTGGCCTTTTTGTTTGAGCTTTTCGAAGCTTGTGACTTAAAAACATTGATTTAAAGTTATGGTGATTCATTGATATACAACTTTGGAAGATTACAACATAAAGTGGAATAGAACGCTTTTCTGCTGATTTTCGTGTGAAAATGCGTTTTTTTGTTGAAAGCCCATGTAGCTTGTGACAAGAGTCATCCTCAAAGGTCACTGTCACCAATCGAGCTAAAACTATCCAGAATCGAAAGGCCAGGCTTAAAATCAAGCATTTAGGCTCAAATTTATGCAAATATGAGACATTCTGTTGAAGGCACCTGATTCTTGTGACTTACGAACCATGGAGCTAAAACTGTGCGGGATCACGATGCTAGGCATAAACAAATGCTTTTCAGTTTTAATCAATGCGAAATTGGCCTTTGTGTTTGAGCTTCTCGAAGCTTGTGACTTAAGAACAATGATTTAAAGTTATGGTGATTCATCGAGCTTTAACTGTGGAAGATTACAACAAAAAACCTAAAAGAACGTTTTTCTGCTTAGTTTCATGTGAAAATGCGTTTTTTTGTTGAAAGCCCTTGTAGCTTGTGACAAGAATCATCCTCAAAAGTCACTGTCACCAATCGAGCTAAAACTATTCAGGATCGAAAGGCCAGGCTTAAAATCAAGCATTTAGGCTCACATTTATGCAAATATGAGACATTCTGTTGAAGGCACCTGATTCTTGTGACTTACGAACCATGGAGCTAAAACTGTGCGGGATCGCGATGCTAGGCATAAACAAATGCTTTTCAGTTTCAATCAATGCGAAATTGGCCTTTGTGTTTGAGCTTCTCGAAGCTTGTGACTTGAGAACAATGATTTAAATTTATGGTGATTCATCGAGCTATAACTGTGGAAGATTACAACAAAAAGTCTAAAAGCACGCTTTTCTGCTTATTTTCGTATGAAAATGCGATTTTTTTTGTTGAAGGCACTTGTAATTGTGACAAGAATCATCCTTATAAGTCACTGTCACTAATCGAGCTAAAACTATCCAGGATCGAAAGTCCAGGCTTAAAATCTGCTTATTTTCGTGTGAAAATGCGTTTTTTTGTTGAAGGCACTTGTAATTGACAAGAGTCATCCTCATTAGTCACTGTCACCAAACGAGTTAAAACTATTCAGGATCGAAAGGCCAGGCTTAAAATCAGGCATTTATGCTCACATTTTTGCAAATATGAGACATTCTGTTGAAGGCACCTGATTCTTGTGACTTACGAACCATGTTTGAAAGTCTCTGTTAGGCATAGAGCTAAAACTGTGCGGGATCGAGATGCTAGGCATAGACAAATGCTTTTCAGTTTCAATCAATGCGAAATTGGCCTTTGTGTTTGAGCTTCTCGAAGCTTGTGACTTAAAAACAATGATTTAAAGTTATGGTGATTCATCGAGCTTTAACTGTAAAAGATTACAACAAAAAACCTAAAAGAACGCTTTTCTGCTTATTTTCGCGTGAAAATGCGTTTTTTTGTAGAAGGCACTTGTAGCTTGTGACAAGAATCATCCTCATAAGTCACTGTCACCAATCGAGCTAAAACTATTCAGGATCGAAAGGCCAGGCTTAAAATCAGGCATTTATGCTCACATTTATGCAAATATGAGACATTCTGTGGAAGGCACCTGATTCTTGTGACTTACGAACCATGTTTGAAAGTCTCTGTAAGGCATGGATCTAAAACTGTGCGGGATCACGATGCTAGGCATAAACAAATGCTTTTCAGTTTTAATCAATGCGAAATTGGCCTTTGTGTTTGAGCTTTTCGAAGCTTGGGACTTTAAAACATTGATTTAAAGTTATGGTGATTCATCGAGCTATTACTGTGAAAGATTACAACATAAAGTCTAAAAGCACGCTTTTCTGCTTATTTTCGTGTGAAAATGCGTTTTTTTATTGAAGGCACTCGTAGCTTGTGACAAGAATCATTCTCATAAGTCACTGTCATCAATCGACCCAAAACTATTCAGGATCGAAAGGCCAGGCTTAAAATCAGGCATTTGTGCTCACATTTATGCAAATATGAGACATTCTGTGGAAGGCACCTGATTCTTGTGACTTACGAACCATGTTTGAAAGTCTCTGTTAGGCATAGAGCTAAAACTGTGCAGGATCACGATGCTAGGCATAAACAAATGCTTTTCGGTTTAAATCAATGCGAAATGGGCCTTTGTGTTTGAGCTT
This sequence comes from Stenchaetothrips biformis, assembly GCA_030522485.1. Classification (NCBI taxonomy): domain Eukaryota; kingdom Metazoa; phylum Arthropoda; class Insecta; order Thysanoptera; family Thripidae; genus Stenchaetothrips; species Stenchaetothrips biformis. The sequence continues at coordinate 2,368,899 of CM060096.1, forward strand.
TTCGAAGCTTGTGACCTAAAAACATTGATTTAAAGTTATGGTGATTCATTGAGATACAACTTTGGAAGATTACAACATTAAGTGGAATAGAACGCTTTTCTGCTGATTTTCGTGTGAAAATGCGTTTTTTTGTTGAAATCCCTTGTAGCTTGTGACAAGAATCATCCTCATAAGTCACTGTCACCAATCGAGCTAAAACTATCCAGAATCGAAAGGCCAGGCTTAAAATCAAGCATTTAGGCTCACATTTATGCAAATATGAGACATTCTGTTGAAGGCACCTGATTCTTGCGACTTACGAACCATGGAGCTAAAACTGTGCGGGATCACGATGCTAGGCATAAACAAATGCTTTTCAGTTTCAATCAATGCGAAATTGGCCTTTGTGTTTGAGCTTCTCGAAGCTTGTGACTCAAGAACAATGATTTAAATTTATGGTGATTCATCGAGCTTTAACTGTGAAAGATTACAACAAAAAACCTAAAAGAACGTTTTTCTGCTTATTTTCATGTAAAAATGCGTTTTTTTTGTTGAAAGCCCTTGTAGCTTGTGACAAGTATCATCCTCAAAAGTCACTGTCACCAATCGAGCTAAAACTATTCAGGATCGAAAGGCCAAGCTTAAAATCAAGCATTTAGGCTCACATTTATGCAAATATGAGACATTCTGTTGAAGGCACCTGATTCTTGTGACTTACGAACCATGGAGCTAAAACTGTGCGGGATCGCGATGCTAGGCATAAACAAATGCTTTTCAGTTTCAATCAATGCGAAATTGGCCTTTGTGTTTGAGCTTCTCGAAGCTTGTGACTTGAGAACAATGATTTAAATTTATGGTGATTCATCGAGCTATAACTGTGGAAGATTACAACAAAAAGTCTAAAAGCACGCTTTTCTGCTTATTTTCGTATGAAAATGCGATTTTTTTTGTTGAAGGCACTTGTAATTGTGACAAGAATCATCCTTATAAGTCACTGTCACTAATCGAGCTAAAACTATCCAGGATCGAAAGTCCAGGCTTAAAATCTGCTTATTTTCGTGTGAAAATGCGTTTTTTTGTTGAAGGCACTTGTAATTGACAAGAGTCATCCTCATTAGTCACTGTCACCAAACGAGTTAAAACTATTCAGGATCGAAAGGCCAGGCTTAAAATCAGGCATTTATGCTCACATTTTTGCAAATATGAGACATTCTGTTGAAGGCACCTGATTCTTGTGACTTACGAACCATGTTTGAAAGTCTCTGTTAGGCATAGAGCTAAAACTGTGCGGGATCGAGATGCTAGGCATAGACAAATGCTTTTCAGTTTCAATCAATCACTGCAAAAAAAATCCATCTTAATTTTAAGAAAATAGTTTGTGAAGCAGTTTACAAAGATTTTTTGCTATTAAAAGTAAGAAACTTTCCCCTCTTAAAACTAATAACCAAATTTTTAAAACTCATAGAATTTTGTTTATTAAATTTCATAATTATATTAGACTAAAGTGGGAGGTAAGAACGACTGTACTGACGTCCGAGATACCATGTGTGTGTGACGGAAGTCGTCATTACAACGTGCATCATGCACCAGAACTGGATCAGCACTCATAAATAGGATGTTGAAGACAGAGGACCACTCTCCCTGCTTTCGTCTCTGGTGGGATGAACCTCACAACGGAGGAGGATTGTGCGTGCACCTAACCTCAGGTCCGACCGTAGACGCCAGCGAGTGGCAACATGAAAATGCGTTTTTCTCTACATCAGTGTAATATTTTGTTAAATACTTTTAGCTAACCGATAGAGAAGATATTTACGAACGCAACATATAAGTATCATTTGCAAAAAGAAGGTATTTTAGAAACATTAATTGGAAATACTAATCGGGAAATGGTCACGGCGCTCCAAGCGCCACCTAGCGGCAGGTCTGTGAAACGTGGCCTTGGACCCAGAGGCTGACTGTGGACCATACCATGTGAGAAGTAGCTTGTCAACAGTTCGCGGGAATTTATCAAACTAAACCTTCGATTTACGTTGAATGTGACCGCACTCGCTGAAGCGTTCAACCTTTACTTGAAACAGTTTCAGAAATCTAGTTGTGAAAAGTCATAAGTCATCTGGATTTTAAGAGACGAATTATTACTTTTGAAAGGCAACCTTAGTTTTGACAAACCCAGTTTATGAGTTTTCAAAATGGTTTTGAAATTTACCAACTATTTCGTACTTTTCATTTTAGTTTTGGTAAATGTAATAAATTATAGCACTTTTCACAAACTTTTCTGAGTTTTCATATCATTTCAAAATATTATTAAGTTTAAGACATTTTTACGTCTTAAATTTCAGAAAATTTTTTGCAGTGATGCGAAATTGGCCTTTGTGTTTGAGCTTCTCGAAGCTTGTGACTTGAGAACAATGATTTAAAATTATGGTGATTCTTTGAGCTATAACTGTTGAGGATTACAACAAAAAGCCTAAAAGCACGCTTTTCTGCTTATTTTCGTGTGAAAATGCGTTTTTTTGTAGAAGGCACTTGTAATTGTGACAAGAGTCATCCTCATAAGTCACTGTCACCAATCGAGCTAAATTTATTCAGGATCGAAAGGCCAGGCTTAAAATCAAGCATTTAGGCTCAAATTTATGCAAATATGAGACATTCTGTTGAAGGCACCTGATTCTTGTGACACGAACCATGGAGCTAAAACTGTGCGGGATCACGATGCTAGGCATAAACAAATGCTAATCAGTTTTAATCAATGCGAAATTGGCCTTTGTGTTTGAGCTTCTCGAAGCTTGTGACTTAAGAACATTGATTTAACATTATGGTGATATATCGAGATACAACTTTGGAAGATTACAACATAAAGCCGAATAGAACGCTTTTCTGCTGATTTGCGAGTGAAAATGCGTTTTTTTGTTGAAAGCCCTTGTAGCTTGTGACAAGAGTCATCCTCATAAGTCACTGTCACCAATCGAGCTAAAACTGTCCAGAATCGAAAGGCCAGGCTTAAAATCAGGCATTTCGGCTATCTTTTACGCTATATTGCGCCTTTCTGTTAAGCGCACTTGAGATTTTTGACTTACGAATTATGTTTGAAAGTCACTGAAAAGCATGACACTAAAACTGCGCGGGATAACGATGCTAAGCATAAAGAAATGCTTTCCAGTGCGAAATTTGCCTTTGTGTTTGAGCTTCTCGAAGCTTGTGACTTGAGAACAATGATTTAAAATTATGGTGATTCATCGAGCTATAACTGTGGAAGATTACAACAAAAAGCCTAAAAGCACGCTTTGCTGCTCATTTTCGTGTGAAAATGCGATTTTTTTGTTGCAAGCCCTTGTAGCTTGTGACAAGAAACATCCTCAAAAGTCTCTAACATAAATTGAGCTAAAACCTTGCAGGATCGAAAGGCAAGGCTTAAAATCAGGCATTCATGCTCACATTAATGTAAAAATGAGACTTTTTGTTGAAGGCACCTGATTCTTGTGACTTACGATCCATGTTTGAAAGTCTCTGTTAGGCATGGAGCTAAAACTGTGCAAGATCACGATGCTAGGCATAAACAAATGCTTTTCAGTTTTAATCAACGCGAAATTGGCCTTTGTGTTTGAGCTTCTCGAAGCTTGTGACTTAAGAACAATGATTTAAAGTTATGGTGATTCATCGAGCTTTAACTGTAAAAGATTACAACAAAAAACCTAAAAGAACGCTTTTCTGCTGATTTTCGCGTGAAAATGCGTTTTTTTGTAGAAGGCACTTGTAGCTTGTGACAAGAATCATCCTCATAAGTCACTGTCACCAATCGAGCTAAAACTATTCAGGATCGAAAGGCCAGGCTTAAAATCAGGCATTTATGCTCACATTTATGCAAATATGAGACATTCTGTGGAAGGCACCTGATTCTTGTGACTTACGAACTATGTTTAAAAGTCTCTGTTAGGCATGGAGCTAAAACTGTGCAGGATCGAAATGCTAGGCATAAACAAATGCTTTTCAGTTTAAATCAATGCGAAATTGGCCTTTGTGTTTGAGCTTCTCGAAGCTTGTGACTTAAAAACAATGATTTAAAGTTATGGTGATTCATCGAGCTTTAACTGTAAAAGATTACAACAAAAAACCTAAAAGAACGCTTTTCTGCTTATTTTCGCGTGAAAATGCGTTTTTTTGTAGAAGGCACTTGTAGCTTGTGACAAGAATCATCCTCATAAGTCACTGTCACCAATCGAGCTAAAACTATTCAGGATCGAAAGGCCAGGCTTAAAATCAGGCATTTATGCTCACATTTATGCAAATATGAGACATTCTGTGGAAGGCACCATATTCTTGTGACTTACGAACCATGTTTGAAAGTCTCTGTAAGGCATGGATCTAAAACTGTGCGGGATCACGATGCTAGGCATAAACAAATGCTTTTCAGTTTAAATCAATGTGAAATTGGCCTTTTTGTTTGAGCTTTTCGAAGCTTGTGACTTAAAAACATTGATTTAAAGTTATGGTGATTCATTGATATACAACTTTGAAAGATTACAACATAAAGTGGAATAGAACGCTTTTCTGCTGATTTTCGTGTGAAAATGCGTTTTTTTGTTGAAAGCCCATGTAGCTTGTGACAAGAGTCATCCTCAAAGGTCACTGTCACCAATCGAGCTAAAACTATCCAGAATCGAAAGGCCAGGCTTAAAATCAAGCATTTAGGCTCAAATTTATGCAAATATGAGACATTCTGTTGAAGGCACCTGATTCTTGTGACTTACGAACCATGGTGCTAAAACTGTGCGGGATCACGATGCTAGGCATAAACAAATGCTTTTCAGTTTTAATCAATGCGAAATTGGCCTTTGTGTTTGAGCTTCTCGAAGCTTGTGACTTAAGAACAATGATTTAAATTTATGGTGATTCATCGAGCTTTAACTGTGGAAGATTACAACAAAAAACCTAAAAGAACGTTTTTCTGCTTATTTTCATGTTAAAATGCGTTTTTTTTGTTGAAAGCCCTTGTAGCTTGTGACAAGAATCATCCTCAAAAGTCACTGTCACCAATCGAGCTAAAACTATTCAGGATCGAAAGGCCAGGCTTAAAATCAAGCATTTAGGCTCACATTTATGCAAATATGAGACATTCTGTTGAAGGCACCTGATTCTTGTGACTTACGAACCATGGAGCTAAAACTGTGCGGGATCGCGATGCTAGGCATAAACAAATGCTTTTCAGTTTCAATCAATGCGAAATTGGCCTTTGTGTTTGAGCTTCTCGAAGCTTGTGACTTGAGAACAATGATTTAAATTTATGGTGATTCATCGAGCTATAACTGTGGAAGATTACAACAAAAAGTCTAAAAGCACGCTTTTCTGCTTATTTTCGTATGAAAATGCGATTTTTTTTGTTGAAGGCACTTGTAATTGTGACAAGAATCATCCTTATAAGTCACTGTCACTAATCGAGCTAAAACTATCCAGGATCGAAAGTCCAGGCTTAAAATCTGCTTATTTTCGTGTGAAAATGCGTTTTTTTGTTGAAGGCACTTGTAATTGACAAGAGTCATCCTCATTAGTCACTGTCACCAAACGAGTTAAAACTATTCAGGATCGAAAGGCCAGGCTTAAAATCAGGCATTTATGCTCACATTTTTGCAAATATGAGACATTCTGTTGAAGGCACCTGATTCTTGTGACTTACGAACCATGTTTGAAAGTCTCTGTTAGGCATAGAGCTAAAACTGTGCGGGATCGAGATGCTAGGCATAGACAAATGCTTTTCAGTTTCAATCAATGCGAAATTGGCCTTTGTGTTTGAGCTTCTCGAAGCTTGTGACTTGAGAACAATGATTTAAAATTATGGTGATTCTTTGAGCTATAACTGTTGAGGATTACAACAAAAAGCCTAAAAGCACGCTTTTCTGCTTATTTTCGTGTGAAAATGCGTTTTTTTGTAGAAGGCACTTGTAATTGTGACAAGAGTCATCCTCATAAGTCACTGTCACCAATCGAGCTAAATTTATTCAGGATCGAAAGGCCAGGCTTAAAATCAAGCATTTAGGCTCAAATTTATGCAAATATGAGACATTCTGTTGAAGGCACCTGATTCTTGTGACACGAACCATGGAGCTAAAACTGTGCGGGATCACGATGCTAGGCATAAACAAATGCTAATCAGTTTTAATCAATGCGAAATTGGCCTTTGTGTTTGAGCTTCTCGAAGCTTGTGACTTAAGAACATTGATTTAACATTATGGTGATATATCGAGATACAACTTTGGAAGATTACAACATAAAGCCGAATAGAACGCTTTTCTGCTGATTTGCGAGTGAAAATGCGTTTTTTTGTTGAAAGCCCTTGTAGCTTGTGACAAGAGTCATCCTCATAAGTCACTGTCACCAATCGAGCTAAAACTGTCCAGAATCGAAAGGCCAGGCTTAAAATCAGGCATTTCGGCTATCTTTTACGCTATATTGCGCCTTTCTGTTAAGCGCACTTGAGATTTTTGACTTACGAATTATGTTTGAAAGTCACTGAAAAGCATGACACTAAAACTGCGCGGGATAACGATGCTAAGCATAAAGAAATGCTTTCCAGTGCGAAATTTGCCTTTGTGTTTGAGCTTCTCGAAGCTTGTGACTTGAGAACAATGATTTAAAATTATGGTGATTCATCGAGCTATAACTGTGGAAGATTACAACAAAAAGCCTAAAAGCACGCTTTGCTGCTCATTTTCGTGTGAAAATGCGATTTTTTTGTTGCAAGCCCTTGTAGCTTGTGACAAGAAACATCCTCAAAAGTCTCTAACATAAATTGAGCTAAAACCTTGCAGGATCGAAAGGCAAGGCTTAAAATCAGGCATTCATGCTCACATTAATGTAAAAATGAGACTTTTTGTTGAAGGCACCTGATTCTTGTGACTTACGATCCATGTTTGAAAGTCTCTGTTAGGCATGGAGCTAAAACTGTGCAAGATCACGATGCTAGGCATAACCAAATGCTTTTCGGTTTAAATCAATGCGAAATTGGCCTTTGTGTTTGAGCTTCTCGAAGCTTGTGACTTGAGAACAATGATTTAAAATTATGATGATTCATCGAGCTATAACTGTTGAGGATTACAACAAAAAGCCTTAAAGCACGCTTTTCTGCTTATTTTCGTGTGAAAATGCGATTTTTTTGTTGAAAGCCCTTGTAGCTTGTGACAAGAATCATCCTCATAAGTCACTGTCACCAATCGAGCTAAAACTATTCAGGATCGAAAGGCCAGGCTTAAAATCAAGCATTTAGGCTCACATTTATGAAAATATGAGACATTCTGTTGAAGGCACCTGATTCGTGTGACTTACGAACCATGGAGCTAAAACTGTGCGGGATCACGACGCTAGGCAAAAACAAATGCTTTTCAGTTTCAATTAATGCGAAATTGGCCTTTGTGTTTGAGGTTCTAGAAGCTTGTGACTTGAGAACATTGATTTAACATTATGGTGATATATCGAGATACAACTTTGGAAGATTACAACATAAAGCCGAATAGAACGCTTTTCTGCTGATTTTCGAGTGAAAATGCGTTTTTTTGTTGAAAGCCCTTGTAGCTTGTGACAAGAGTCATCCTCATAAGTCACTGTCACCAATCGAGCTAAAACTATCCAGAATCGAAAGGCCAGGCTTAAAATCAGGCATTTCGGCTATCTTTTATGCCATATTGCGCCTTTCTGTTTAGCGCACTTGAGTTTTTTGACTTACGAATTATGTTTGAAAGTCTCTGTTAGGCATGGAGCTAAAACTGTGCAAGATCACGATGCTAGGCATAAACAAATGCTTTTTAGTTTAAGTCAATGCGAAATTGGCCTTTGTGTTTGAGCTTTTCGGAGCTTGGGACTTGAGAACAATGATTTAAAATTATGATGATTCATCGAGCTATAACTGTTGAGGATTACAACAAAAAGCCTTAAAGCACGCTTTTCTGCTTATTTTCGTGTGAAAATGCGATTTTTTTGTTGAAAGCCCTTGTAGCTTGTGACAAGAATCATCCTCATAAGTCACTGTCACCAATCGAGCTAAAACTATTCAGGATCGAAAGGCCAGGCTTAAAATCAAGCATTTAGGCTCACATTTATGCAAATATGAGACATTCTGTTGAAGGCACCTGATTCTTGCGACTTACGAACCATGGAGCTAAAACTGTGCGGGATCACGATGCTAGGCATAAACAAATGCTTTTCAGTTTCAATCAATGCAAAATTGGCCTTTGTGTTTGAGCTTCTCGAAGCTTGTAACTTAAGAACAATGATTTAAAGTTATGGTGATTCATCAAGCTTTAACTGTGGAAGATTACAACAAAAAACCTAAAAGAACGTTTTTCTGCTTATTTTCATGTTAAAATGCGTTTTTTTTGTTGAAAGCCCTTGTAGCTTGTGACAAGAATCATCCTCAAAAGTCACTGTCACCAATCGAGCTAAAACTATTCAGGATCGAAAGGCCAAGCTTAAAATTAAGCATTATGCTCACATTTATGCAAATATGAGACATTCTGTTGAAGGCACCTGATTCTTGTGACTTACGAACCATGGAGCTAAAACTGTGCGGGATCGCGATGCTAGGCATAAACAAATGCTTTTCAGTTTCAATCAATGCGAAATTGGCCTTTGTGTTTGAGCTTCTCGAAGCTTGTGACTTGAGAACAATGATTTAAATTAATGGTGATTCATCGCGCTATAACTGTGGAAGATTACAACAAAAAGTCTAAAAGCACGCTTTTCTGCTTATTTTCGTATGAAAATGCGATTTTTTTTGTTGAAGGCACTTGTAATTGTGACAAGAATCATCCTCATAAGTCACTGTCACTAATCGAGCTAAAACTATCCAGGATCGAAAGTCCAGGCTTAAAATCTGCTTATTTTCGTGTGAAAATGCGTTTTTTTGTTGAAGGCACTTGTAATTGACAAGAGTCATCCTCATTAGTCACTGTCACCAATCGAGTTAAAACTATTCAGGATCGAAAGGCCAGGCTTAAAATCAGGCATTTATGCTCACATTTTTGCAAATATGAGACATTCTGTTGAAGGCACCTGATTCTTGTGACTTACGAACCATGTTTGAAAGTCTCTGTTAGGCATAGAGCTAAAACTGTGCGGGATCGAGATGCTAGGCGTAAACAAATGCTTTTCAGTTTAAATCAATGCGAAATTGACCTTTGTGTTTGAGCTTTTCGAAGCTTGTGAATTAAGAACATTGATTTAAAGTTATGGTGATTCATCGAGCTATAACTGTGGAAGATTACAACAAGAAGTCTTAAAGCACGCTTTTCTGCTTATTTTCGTGTGAAAATGCGTTTTTTTGTTGAAAGCCCTTGTTGCTTGTGACAAGAGTCATCCTCATAAGTCACTATCACCAATCGAGCTAAAACTATCCAGAATCGAAAGGCCAGGCTTTTAATCAGGCATTTCGGCTATCTTTTATGCAATATTGCGCCTTTCTGTTAAGCGCACTTGAGTTTTTTGACTTACGAATTATGTTTGAAAGTCACTGAAAAGCATGACGCTAAAACTGCGCGGGATAACGATGCTAAGCATAAAGAAATGCTTTCCAGTTTAAATATATGCTAAATTGGCCTTTGTGTTTGAGCTTCTCGAAGCTTGTTACTTGAGAACAATGATTTAAAATTATGGTGATTCATCGAGCTATAACTGTGGAAGATTACAACAAAAAGCCTAAAAGCACGCTTTTCTGCTTATTTTCGTCTGAAAATGCGATTTTTTTGTTGAAAGCCCTTGTAGTTTGTGACAAGATTCATCCTCAAAAGTCACTGTCACCGATCGAGCTAAAACTATTCAGGATCGAAAGGCCAGGCTTAAAATCAAGCATTTAGGCTTACATTTATGCAAATATGAGACATTCTGTTGACTTGTGACTTACGAACCATGGAGCTAAAACTGTGCGGGATCACGACGCTAGGCATAAACAAATGCTTTTCAGTTTCAATCAATGCGAAATTGGCCTTTGTGTTTGAGCTTCTAGAAGCTTGTGACTTGAGAACAATAATTTAAAATTATGGTGATTCATCGAGCTATAACTGTTGAGGATTACAACAAAAAGCCTAAAAGCACGCTATTCTGCTTATTTTCGTGTGAAAATGCGATTTTTTTTGTTGAAAGCCCTTGTAGCTTGTGACAAGAATCATCCTCATAAGTCACTGTCACCAATCGAGCTAAAACTATATAGGATCGAAAGGCCAGGCTTAAAATCAGGCATTTATGCTCACATTTATGCAAATATGAGACATTCTGTTGAAGGCGTCTGATTCTTGTGACTTACGAACCATGTTTGAAAGTCTCTGTTAGGCTTGGAGCTTAAACTGTGCAGGATCAAGATGCTAGGCATAAACAAATGCTTTTCAGTTTAAATCAATGCAAAATTGGCCTTTGTGATGAGCTTTTCGAAGCTTGTGACTTAAAAACATTGATTTAAAGTTATGGTGATTCATTGAAATACAACTTTTTAAGATTACAACATAAAGTGGAATAGAACGCTTTTCTGCTGATTTTCGTGTGAAAATGCGTTTTTTTGTTGAAAGCCCTTGTAGCTTGTGACAAGAGTCATCCTCAAAGGTCACTGTCACCAATCGAGCTAAAACTATCCAGAATCGAAAGGCCAGGCTTAAAATCAGGCATTTCGGCTATCTTCTATGCAATATTGCGCCTTTCTGTTACGCGCACTTAAGTTTTTTGATTTACGAATGTTTGAAAGTCACTGAAAAGCATGACGCTAAAACTGCGCGATATAACGATGCTAAGCATAAAGAAATGCTTTCCAGTTTAAATATATGCGAAATTGGCCTTTGTGTTTGAGCTTCTCGAAGCTTGTGACTTGAGAACGATGATTTAAAATTATGGTGATTCATCGAGCTATAACTGTGGAAGATTACAACAAAAAGCCTAAAAGCACGCTTTTCTGCTTATTTTCGTGTGAAAATGCGATTTTTTTTGTTGCAAGCCCTTGTAGCTTGTGACAAGAATCATCCTCAAAAGTCTCTAACATAAATCGAACTAAAACCTTGCAGGATCGAAAGGCAAGGCTTAAAATCAGGCATTTATGCTCACATTTATGTAAAAAAGAGACTTTTTGTTGAAGGCACCTGATTCTTGTGAATTACGAACCATGGAGCTAAAACTGTGCGGGATCACGACGCTAGGCATAAACAAATACTTTTCAGTTTCAATTAATGCGAAATTGGCCTTGCGTTTGAGGTTCTAGAAGCTTGTGACTTGAGAACATTGATTTAACATTATAGTGATATATCGAGATACAACTTTGGAAGATTACAACATAAAGCCGAATAGAACGCTTTTCTGCTGATTTTCGAGTGAAAATGCGTTTTTTTGTTGAAAGCCCTTGTAGCTTGTGACATGAGTCATCCTCATAAGTCACTGTCACCAATCGAGCTAAAACTATCCAGAATCGAAAGGCCAGGCTTAAAATCAGGCATTTCGGCTATCTTTTACGCTATATTGCGCCTTTCTGTTAAGCGCACTTGAGATTTTTGACTTACGATTTATGTTTGAAAGTCACTGAAAAGCATGACGCTAAAACTGCGCGGGATAACGATGCTAAGCATAAAGAAATGCTTTCCAGTGCGAAATTTGCCTTTGTGTTTGAGCTTCTCGAAGCTTGTGACTTGAGAACAATGATTTAAAATTATGGTGATTCATCGAGCTATAACTGTGGAAGATTACAACAAAAAGCCTAAAAGCACGCTTTGCTGCTCATTTTCGTGTGAAAATGCGATTTTTTTGTTGCAAGCCCTTGTAGCTTGTGACAAGATTCATTCTCAAAAGTCACTGTCACCAATCGAGCTAAAACTATTCAGGATCGAAAGGCCAGGCTTAAAATCAAGCATTTAGGCTTACATTTATGCAAATATGAGACATTCTGTTGAAGGCACCTGATTCTTGTGACTTACGAACCATGGAGCTAAAACTGTGCGGGATCACGACGCTAGGCATAAACAAATGCTTTTCAGTTTCAATCAATGCGAAATTGGCCTTTGTGTTTGAGCTTCTAGAAGCTTGTGACTTGAGAACAATGATTTAACATTATGGTGATTCATCGAGCTATAACTGTTGAGGATTACAACAAAAAGCCTAAAAGCACGCTATTCTGCTTATTTTCGTGTGAAAATGCGTTTTTTTGTTGAAAGCCCTTGGAGCTTGTGACAAGAGTCATCCTCAAAGGTCACTGTCACCAATCGAGCTAAAACTATCCAGAATCGAAAGGCCAGGCTTAAAATCAGGCATTTCGGCTATTTTTTATGCAATATTGCGCCTTTCTGTTAAGCGCACTTGAGATTTTTGACTTACGAATTATGTTTGAAAGTCACTGAAAAGCATGACGCTAAAACTGCGCGGGATAACGATGCTAAGCATAAAGAAATGCTTTCCAGTGCGAAATTTGCCTTTGTGTTTGAGCTTCTCGAAGCTTGTGACTTGAGAACAATGATTTAAAATTATGGTGATTCATCGAGCTATAACTGTGGAAGATTACAACAAAAAGCCTAAAAGCACGCTTTGCTGCTCATTTTCGTGTGAAAATGCGATTTTTTTGTTGCAAGCCCTTGTAGCTTGTGACAAGAAACATCCTCAAAAGTCTCTAACATAAATTGAGCTAAAACCTTTCAGGATCGAAAGGCAAGGCTTAAAATCAGGCATTCATGCTCACATTAATGTAAAAATGAGACTTTTTGTTGAAGGCACCTGATTCTTGTGACTTACGATCCATGTTTGAAAGTCTCTGTTAGGCATGGAGCTAAAACTGTGCAAGATCACGATGCTAGGCATAACCAAATGCTTTTCGGTTTAAATCAATGCGAAATTGGCCTTTGTGTTTGAGCTTCTCGAAGCTTGCGACTTGAGAACAATGATTTAAAATTATGATGATTCATCGAGCTATAACTGTTGAGGATTACAACAAAAAGCCTAAAAGCACGCTTTTCTGCTTATTTTCGTGTGAAAATGCGATTTTTTTGTTGAAAGCCCTTGTAGCTTGTGACAAGAATCATCCTCATAAGTCACTGTCACCAATCGCGCTAAAACTATTCAGGATCGAAAGGCCAGGCTTAAAATCAGGCATTTATGCTCATATTTATGCAAATATGAGACATTCTGTTGAAGTCACCTGATTCTTGTGACTTACGAACCATGGAGCTAAAACTGTGCGGGATCACGACGCTAGGCATAAACAAATGCTTCTCAGTTTCAATCAATGCGAAATTGGCCTTTTTGTTTGAGCTTCTCGAAGCTTGTGACTTAAGAACAATGATTTAAAGTTATGGTGATTCATCGAGCTTTAACTGTGGAAGATTACAACAAAAAACCTAAAAGAACGCTTTTCTGCTTATTTTCGTGTGAAAATGCGTTTTTTTTGTTGAAAGCCCTTGTAGCTTGTGACAAGAATCATCCTCATAAGTCACTGTCACCAATCGAGCTAAAACTATTCAGGATCGAAAGGCCAGGCTTAAAATCAGGCATTTCGGCTATCTTTTATGCAATATTGCGCCTTTCTGTTAAGCGCACTTGAGTTTTTTGACTTATGAATTATGTTTGAAAGTCACTGAAAAGCATGACGCTAAATCTGTGCGGGATAACGATGTTAAGCATAAAGAAATGCTTTCCAGTTTAAATATATGCGAAATTGGCCTTTGTGTTTGAGCTTCTCGAAGCTTGTGACTTGAGAACAATGATTTTAAATTATGGTGATTCATCGAGCTATAACTGTTGAGGATTACAACAAAATGCCTTAAAGCACGCTTTTCTGCTTATTTTCGTGTGAAAATGCGATTTTTTTGTTGAAAGCCCTTGTAGCTTGTGACAAGAATCATCCTCAAAAGTCACTGTCACCAATCGAGCTAAAACTATTCAGGATCGAAAGTCGGGTGTATCACAGTTGTTCCCCTGTCAACTCTTCCCCATACTTCTTACCGGACACTTCTTCCCCGTCTCTTCCCCGTCGTGTTTAATTTCCTGCTCGGGGAAGAGAGTTCTTCCCGGCATTTATTTTCCTCATTTTATTTCCTCGCTCCCCACTCCGCTGAGCCCCCCTCCCTGACGGCGGCGCCGCGGACGGGAGCTGCTGCCGCGTGGAGTATCGCCATGAGGCGCGCGTTGGGCTGCCTATCCTCCGGGCGGGGGTTGTAGTCGGGCGCAGTATGAGTAGTGGGTCAAATTTAGTTTCCTCCTGATTAACGTATTGTCCGATTATAGTGCACTTTGCAATAGATGTGGGGTAAAGTTTGGCGAAAGCGAGTATTGAACAAATTGTAGTGACTGCGCCACTAATATTATTTCTAGGACTTGACCTGTTCCATGCCACTCTTAGAGTGTACGCGTTCATCAGAACCTTGAGTTACCACAGAGGTTCTGGAGTTGGATTAGCAGTGTATCAGTAATAAGTTAATAAGCCAATCGCAATGCCATAAAATGCACTCATCGATGGCACCGCAGAGGAAACTTAATGGGACAAATTAGAAAACTCTCGTGAAATTTTACTCAATTTATTTTGAGAAAAGCAGAACTACATCAGAATTTAACACCGTTAATCAACGAATGTGACGTCATATTCGTGCGAATGTCAATTTTGTCACGTTCGTTTGAATACGACGTCACATTTGTATGAATGTTCATCCACGTTCAAACGAACGTGACACCCTAATTTAATGGCCGTGTCACGTTCAAACGAATGTGACATCGTATTCAAACGAATTTGACAAAATTCACATTCCAACGAATATGACGTCACATTCGTCGAATAACAGTGTTAAGTCTTGCCTATCACTGCTAAAACATTTACAATAGACCACAATGAAACGCATTTAAAATTAGGCGTAATCAGCACTACTCCGATATTCCTACAATGTTACCATTAAATCACAGACATTCTCGAAACACTGACGTACATTTATTTACAAATGGTCGCACTAAATACTTAGACTCCTAAAAAGGCCAACTCGCGGCCAGTCCTGCCAACACCCGGCCAACACCCGGCCAACACCCGGCCAACACCCGGCCAACACCCGGCCAACACCCGGCCAACACCCGGCCAACACCCGGCCAACACCCGGCCAACACCCGGCCAACACCCGGCCAACACCCGGCCAACACCCGGCCAACACCCGGCCAACACCCGGCCAACACCCGGCCAACGCCCGGCCCAGACCCGGCCTGCACCCGGCCAAGTCCGGCCAACACCCGGCCCAGGCCCGGCCAACTCCGGCCAAACCCCAGCCCCGGCCAGCACCCCGCCATCGCTTGGCCAGCAGCCGGCCCAGCCCGGCCATCACTTATTAACCGACAAAACGTGGTATTTTTGCTGTCTAAAGCGGTTTAAATCCCCTCAGAATCACTCCCCGCGCCTTTCTCGGTCTCGCGAGCGCCTGGTGGGAAGGCAGCCCCGCACGCACGCCTGTTTAGCGGGCTGGCCTATGCTGCACCCCGGCAGGCGCTCGGCCGACCAGCGCACAGTGGGCCAGAGGACCGGTGGAGGCGGACACAATTCCGGACGCGTTTTGAGCTCCAGAGTCGCTCAACAGGACTCGAACCGAACGTGTGACGCGTCTAGAATTTCGGCCGCCTGCGCCGGTCTTCTGGCCCACTGTGCAGCAGCAACTTGGGCGACACAAGGCGACCAAACGAAGTGGTCTGGCCGGGGATCGGCAGGCTATTTAACATTGATTTCCCTTCCCTAAATTGTGTGTTTTTCAGGTGACCGCAGCCCATATGGACCATTCCCGGCAGTTAAGTAAGCAGCTCAAGTCATCAGCTCTAGGATGGAAGGAAGTTAAACCACACAGGATGTCTTGTCAAGTCAGATTGGAAAGGAATCGCCCCCTTTTTTCACTCGAGATAGTATTCCTCTTCCCAGGTTTTGTGTAAAATTTTGTCTGGCCGGGAGTTGGCCTTTATCAAGGGGAATCATCAAAATTGCTGACATGCAGAAACCATGAATGCTGATTTACAAGTTGAATCCAAGTTCCTCGTGGGGCACGCCGCCATTTCACCCTCTTTGCATATCAAGACATGGTGACACCCCACTGACACTTCAATGGCAATGACACTTGTCAATAATCTACACTTTGACGTCGTGCCTGTCGCTTTAGATGGCCCAGGCTTAAACTAGAATACATTGCTAAATCCACAGTGTGCACTGTAATAACGCCACACCATGAATCAGTCAAATCGCATTTATATCGAGTATTAACCATAGAATATTCGTTGACTTCCAACAAACTATTGCTGTTCGCAGAGCTTCAACTAATCAGCAGACTGACTCTGACAGTCGTTTTCGTCTCTCTCTTTCTCGTACTCATGGGACGTCCCGGACAGGTACGAGAGCGACAGAGACGACGTTCGAAATCGGTCTGCAAGTTTACAAACATTTTGCATTTTCTGCATTTTGTAAACTTGAATTACGAAGATATTTAAATACCATAAGTTGTAAGCATCACAAATTCAGTCTTGAGATTTTTTAAAATTGAAGTATCTAGAACTAGCCTATTAATAAATGTACAAATTGGTCTCTTGACTTTACGCTCTGCAAACTCAAGTGTGTACATCGCATGCGTCAGGCTGCGGCACGCTCGGTGGCGGTTACCTGTGCCCTGTTGCCGAAGCTCCCTACGTTTTGTATGTAAAGCAGAGTCACTGTGTACATGCAGGCGAGCACTACCTGTCGTGTACATGACAAGCATGCTCCAGCGTGAAGTGTGAATGCAGGCATGCTTGAACCCAAAATTTGAGCTCCCAAGCTAACTGACGGCCATTGGCGTGTCTGCCTAACCGCCTAGAGGGTAGGCAACCCCAACTAATCAGCACACCTATGCGTTGCGGGCTGGCCTACCCTACGGCGTGCAGGCGCCTTGCCCTTGGGAGGTTTCCTGCCACTGCAACAGATTGTTGTCGTTTCAAAGTCGTCTGTGACGTGAGGCTCTAAGGGAGGCTTCCTGCAGGCCATGCTGGGTCCATCCCAAGTCGAGCCAAGTTGCCGGCGCAGCTAAGCAGAGCTGGCAACGGCGTTTGACGGCTGGCATTACCCCAGGCCCGGTGCGGGCCACCGGAAACACCTGCACTGGGTGCCCAGGATGCCGACGCACGTCATGCAAGAGAGGCAAACACCTCAGAAAGCAAAGTATTACTCCGGGACCAGCGGCGGCGAGGCAAGGTGGGCAGCTCACCGTCAAGTCCGTTACCAACGCGTCGAGGCTGTTGGATTATCCCTGAAGGCCTCATAACGGGGAATCCGTGCTGGAACCTTGTATCAATGATACTTACTGGGGGTCTCCAAGTTCGGCCGAGTCAAGCCGTTCGCGTACACTCTAATGTTCTTACGGATGACTTCCAGTGGTGCCGTTTAGGGTATACGCGGTCATACGCCGTATGACCTATAATTGAAATCAAGGGTACCGTATGACCTATAATTTTTTGGAGGTCATGCGCAGGTATACGCGTATCACCTCGCTGAAATGGCGATATTTGCCTGGCGGACCAGCCGAAAAGTGCCATTGTCGGGGTTCACTCATGTTCATCAACATTAATGGTCCCGAGGTGCTCGACTTGAATGTCACAACTTACGCTAAAATTTGGCTTGCTAACCATTCTACAGCATTTCGTAGCCAAGGACCAAAGCGAGAAGGAAAACAAGGCTTGCTCTACTATCACTCGCAAAACAATTGAGCCTTAGATACTCCATGCCCAAGAGATCTCCCATACATCCAGCATTGAAAGTCTCTTGCGCATGGGGTATCTACGGCTCAATTCTTTTGCAAGTGATAGTACATTTACCAAAAATGGTTGTAAATAAAGAAGTGCCAACATATGCGTGTTTCTTTCGAGCGCCTGGGAGGTAGGCAACCGGTCAGCGTATGACCGTATGACCTATAATTTATTTTAGACGGCACCACTGATGACTTCATCCGTATTACAAAGAATTTCATCCGTACCTTACAAACATTTTTGCGCAAGCGTAATACGGATAGCCTGATTTGTAATATACGGATGGCTTTGTCCGTAACAGATGTGGCTTTGTAACTACGGACAGTCTAACAGAATCCGAAGAGATTGCATTCATCGCAATACATTGCGGATACAGAATCTAAAAATTACTCTTTGCCATACTGCGCAGATACAGATTAGCAGTATATAAAATTTTTATTGCCAAAAATCTTTTTAATGTACTAGCAAGCTCTTTTACTACTACTAGTCACATAACAGAGCTAAATTGAACACGATACTTTTGCTGAGCGATGGAGCAGAGTCACAGCAGAAACAGATGTACTTACCACCAAAATTTGGTGTTGATTATGAAATAACTGCATTTAAATAATCATACTGAGCAACTTGACAATCTAACCAACCAGCTATTGTAGGTAGTTCCACAAACATTCAACCATACTCAAGTTACACTGTAAATGTTTTCCCTTGAAGTTAGTGACCTGGTGAGGTTATACTGTCTGCTGATCTAGTGCCTTATGCTGGAAGAACCCGGTGACAACAAAAATCACATGCACTGACTTCTTCTGTGTGTGCAAACAATGCCATCCAAGCTAGACTTTGGGTTGAGACACCATCGGTGTCACCAATTGCAGAGGCCTAAATTGTGCCTCAAATCGGCAGCAATAACAGCGAATTGTTTTTCTTCGAATAATGATCGCCCCGCTTAACTTTTCATACGTGAAAGTATGAGAACTTAAGGGGCACTTAACACAGTCCCTCCTTTGTTGCTTTGTTTATGTTTGGTTTAACCTCGTTCAATGTGGTTAAAAACGCAGAAACCACGATGATACGCAAGTTTCTGGTTCGTTAAAGTTATTGATTCACTGTTTCAATGTGAAGTGATGCGTGCGTCTGCGAAAACTGGAAGGCTGTCTGTCATGTCAACACACACTTATCAGCTGTTGAGGATTGGAGATGTTGGAGGTTCTTTCATTATCAGAGGTAAATTTTCTGCTTCCCAACAACATACATTAATAAATAGAACTTCATGTTGGTTTATATATTTGAATTGTTTCTTTGATAAAGATTTTAGGTTAGGTTCCTTAAAATTTCATTTGATAACCGTTTGACTACAGCCAAAATGGCACTCAGAAGATTTTAGTCTGGAGAATTAGTATGTGAGCGATGGAATATGCAGAAATAGAATTCTTAGTTTGAAAAATAATGAAACAATATTACACCTTATTAGTCTTCATGCTGAGGTTTAGTTGATGTAAGTACGGATTGATAGGTTCAGATCATGATTTACGGACAAGTTGAGTTGATATTACGGATGAGATCAGTAGCCGTAATTATGGATCAACATTTGTGTTTGTATTTACGGATAATTTTGTCCGTACTGAAATTGTCAAAATCTGGAGATGCTTTTAATCCGTAATACAGCTGTCAAACTCCGTAATATGGACAAACCCATCCGTAATTACGATGAATCAATTTTATCCGTAGCTTACAGTAGTGACTTATCCGTAAGAACCTTAGAGTGTAGGCTGCAGTGACAAGGACGACGGTTTCGACGAGCCACTCTCCAGGGTTTGTCTTGGCGAGAGCCTATGAGCCAATTTAGCACATTTTCGCGAGATATAGTAATCATAAAATTTTCTTGCCAGAGGCGTTGTTAAACACGTCCCCGCTGCCGCGTGGCCCCGGGCATCACTTTTAGCCGCGTCCTGCTGAGGTGGCTCTTGTTCTTATCACGGTGTTCAGTTCGCGGCGAGAAGAAAAAAGAAAGGGTATGAAAGCCGCCACCGCCCGCCAGCCGAGCGCCGGCAAGCCGAGCGCGGCCGGCTCGTTGCTGGCTGCGTTCGGAGTTGCTTTACGACATCTGCGAACTGGGGCGAAGGCTGGAGGGACACATGCAAGGTTCGAACTTGCCCGCTGTGGTTCGCGGAAACCATCCCCTCTCAACCCAGGACCAGCCCCGGCGTGGGGGTCAGCGCCGCGGCCAGGCGTGTCGCCAGTCGGCCGCAAAGGGCATGGTTCCAGGACCGTCAAAAAATTAAAGACTTGGCAAGTGTGTCGCATATTTAAATCGGTCGCAGCCGTTGTTTGGAGAGTGGTGTAGAAAAAGACCTCGTGATAACGCAATGATTTATATACCAATCGACGCAAAGATAGCCTGCTCCTGCTCCTCTGCCCGAATCTCACTTACATTTTGAGTTCCGATGTGGCATTGTCAACTTTCTCGCAGAAATATGGATGGTGGCGGCACAGCTACGCTCCACCGCCCAAGCATTGAAGTATTCGCGGCCGACAATGCGCCGCCGACCCTCCTGCTGCGTCTCACGGGCAGATTGCGGATTAGCTGCAAACGCATTACCGCGGGAGGCAAGGACGCTTCATCCCGATCCCCAAGTGCTGCCCGGAAGGCCGATGCCAAAGCAAAATGCAGTTCGAAAATACACTCTTCTTTTTTTTTAGCAGATGATACATTTATGTACAGAGCTATACGCAAAAGTAGAAATAGAAATTAAAATTATAAATGTATCATAATGCTTGTACTCTCGTGTCGTGCGGGGAGAGCCAGCGGCTGGATGGCTAGGCTAGAAGATAGTACGGGCAGCTGTGGAAGCTTGGAACAGCCCGCGCGCCAAGGCCGCGCGCCAAGGCCGCGCGCCAAGGCCGCGTGCCCCGCATGGTGCCCCGGCGTGGCGGTGAGGACCAGCAGCGCAGCACCCTAGTCTTATTTGGTATCATTTTTCTCGTCGGAACGTGAGGATGCAGAATCCGGCATCCTTTCAACTATTTAACTGATACCCGCAAAAGTTCGCATTGGTACTAGGGCGGAACGGATGCGCGGCGTCCGTTTACAAGTGGCGCAGAGTGATAAGAGGAAGGTCTCCGCGGCGCAGGGTCAAGTGGACGCCAGGGCCCGGGGCGCGTCTGGGGCGGCGTCTGGTTTCTGTCGGGCCTTCGCACCGCACCGATGGCCGGCCTAGTACTGAAAACCAATTTGACGGGTTTTGAGTATTCACGTGATTGGCCTACATATTGTGCATCCTCGCGTTGAAACAAAGAAAATGATACCCAACACAAGTGGTATTGGGGATATCAGTGTACTACCATCGACATTTTGAACATGTTAACAGAACACAATGTCACATTCAGATATCTAAAAGTTATATTAAAATTAACATTTTTTTGCTTATCGTGATTTTAGCAGATGATACATTTATGTATCATAATGCTTGTACTCTCGTGTCGTGTACGGGGACAGCGAGCGCGTGGATGGCTCGCCAAGAATTATGGTGCGGAGGGGGCTTCGGCTCGCCCGTGCCCGTGCCCGTGCCCGCGCCCCCGCCGCTATCCTAGTCTTATTTGGTATCATTTTTCTCGTCGCAACGTGAGGATGCAGAATTCGGCATCCATTCAACTATTTAACTGATACCCGCAAAAGTTCGCATTGGTACTAGGGCGGAACGGATGCGCGGCGTCAGGTTACAAGTGGCGCGGAGTGCTGCGCTGCGCCGCGCTGCTCTTGTTTGTTTATGTTGGAGTGTCGACAGACGAAGCTCGGCTGCTTATCGTGACCGGACGCTGCGCCGAGGCTGGAGTGTCAAGTGCACGACGCTGCGCCGATGCCGCGCTAGTACAGAAAACAACTTTTACGGGTATTGAGTATTCATGTGATTGGCCATCATATTGTGCATCCTCGCGTTGAAACAAAGAGAATGATACCCAACACAAGTGGTATTAGGCATATCATTGTGGACACACATGCGTAGACATGAATACATCAAACAAAATTAGAAAATTAAAAATAAATTGTTTTCCTTAATTAAATGATGGACAAACATACATTGAAATAAACATTAGTATAATCTGCTTTCACGTTAGCGTTAGCGTTAACGTTTTTGTTTTGGAAAGACATCAAAGTGCTCTACGAACTCAGTAGGTATATGGCATACTGATTAAAATGTGTGTCTGCATACACACTGTTCTAAACAGTGTTCCTGCGAAGCAAACTCTTCTTAACAGTGTGTCTGCGAAGCACAATGTTCGATACAGTGTGCCAAAGACCCATGTTAAATGCAGAATCGGCCAGGCACGCTGTTTTAAAGTGTGTCTAACAAGCACTTGCATTTGCAGCAAACTTCGAGGTAGAGCCTAAACTTACAACACGTGGAGCCGATCGGAGACAACCCGTTTAACTGTGGCAAAAAAATACGGAGAAATTTGTAAACAATTTGTGCTAATTGTCCGTACGAAGAACCCAAATTTTCCGGAGGACTCACAGTCGTCTCCGAGCGCTAAAATGGCCTGCAAGGGACATGCGAGTAGGCTGCAAGTCCTGGGGGTGTCCGCGGTAGGCCCCCCACGTAGTGAGCGGGTCTGGGTAGCCGCAAAAAAGACGCCACATCCCGTGATCTCGCGAGGTTGGTCCGGTGAGGTGGCGGTGGTGGTTGCGGAAACACCCGCGGTGAAATGCTTTGCTCGATTGCGTGCATTTTGCGTGCAATTGCGTGCTTTTGCATGCGCTAGTGCGTGCTCAGAGCGGGCGTTTGCGTGCTAATGCGTGCAAAGCGAGTGTACGGTTCGAGCGCGCCGCCGCCGCCGCACTCGTGCGCGCCAATGCATGCGAATGCTTGCCCGGCGCCGGGTAATGCAAGCGCGGGGCGCTCGGGCCGTTGCACTTCACTGCCAGGGTTCTGTGCTTTCGCGCCCCGCGATAACACGCGCTGCACTGCGACCGCGACCTTGGTTGGCGTAGGCAACTAGGACCTGATGCGCTTTCGGCCGGGAGGAGGCTGCAGTATGAGCTGAGCGAAGCGGCCAGCCCGGCCCCCTGCGCCACCGCTCAGCAAACTTGCACACTGTTTTAAATGTGTGCCTGCTCGCACACTGTTCTAATCAGTGTGCTAAAGACCCATGCAGCATCGGCCAGGCACACTTTAAGAGCAGTATGCATACAGGCACACATTTAAAACAGTGTGCCATGCACACTGCACACACTTGCGTTTCCGTGATTTGGGATTTCGGCAACGGGTGCTGCTACAAGGGCATGAAAAGTTTCTCTCGGAATGGGGGCGGCAAAACAATTCACTGATAGAAAAAAGGGCAGAAATTACACGGAAAATGTCTGATCAATTTTTTACCTGGACCGTCCGTACCTTGCCAACCACGGAGGTTCTATACATGTTTTCTGTAGCAGTTTACATGAGATCCTTATGGGGACCACAGAGAACCAGTACGGAAGGTCCGTACCTTTTCTGTACCCCATTTTCTGTACATTTTCCGTACCAAAACACGGAATTTTTTTGCAGTGGAAGCCAACGGTCACGGGGCTGCTTTGGGGCAAATCGGCGAAGTTTGGGTCCGGGTTCCAATGCAACTCGACCTAGGTTGAAAATTCCGTTTGGGTTAAACACAACGAAATCTGCGAATTTTAAAATGTACGGGACGGGCTAAGGTTGCCGATTTATGTCGCCACTCTCCCGAAAGGTCCCCGTTCGAATCACCTGCTGAAGGCACGCCAGACTAGCTCTGCTCCGCACGCCTCGGCTTTCGAGTGACTACGCACCCATAACACCACCGAACCGAGAGGTGCGCTCTCACGGTGGCGCAGGGCGCCGCGTCGGCCGCTTCGCTGAGCTAATACTACAGCCTCCTGGTCGAGAGCCGATCCAGTCTTACCCGAGGGGTCCACCACTCAGCTTTGGAGTCAGGAGTTTACACAGGATTACTGATTACCAGTGATTACCTAAAACAATTCTCAAAAAACCTCTAAAATTTTGGCCAGTTAGGATCTTTTTTGACCATTTGAACGAGATGACCCCCAAAAAGCCGATAAAAACAGCGAAAATTTCCAGTTTTGGCATGTGATTACCAATGATTACTGGACGAAGTGTACACACGATCACCAGAGTGGTGGACCCCGCGGTCCTACCTGCCTACGCCACCCAAGGTTCGCCAGCACACGCGGCAACACTGTGCGTTTATCGTCGTCCCTGGTGGCACGACGCGGCCGTGAGTCACGGGCGTCGCAGGCCGGGCTCGGACTTGCTCTTATTTGAAAAATTTTGAACCACAAATGGCCCTCTGCACTGTAAAAAAATGTTCCAGAGCATTCTGTAAACAACTTCAGCTAATGCTCCGTACCCTGAACCCAGTATTTTCCGTAGCCTCTTTACAGTATTCACTGTGCCACTCACAGTCCTCTCTGTAGGACTTACGGACGTCTCCGTGCACCTCAATGATTTGCGACAGGCATGCGGAGAAAATTGTGAGTCGCACCGTGAATACTGTAAAGAGGTTACAGTAATAACTGGAATTGGGGTACAGAGAATCCTGGCGAAAACATTAACTGACTTCTCAGTAGTGCACTGTAATTCAACGAATGTGACGTCATGTTCGTTCGAATGTGAAT
The DNA here is from genome assembly GCA_030522485.1 of Stenchaetothrips biformis. NCBI lineage: Eukaryota > Metazoa > Arthropoda > Insecta > Thysanoptera > Thripidae > Stenchaetothrips > Stenchaetothrips biformis. The sequence continues at coordinate 2,393,251 of CM060096.1, forward strand.
TTTGCCACGCTCGTGTGAATACGATGTCACATTCGTTTGAACGTGACACGGCCGTTTAATAAGCGTGTCACATTCGTTTGAACGTGCGTCAACCTTCAAACGAACGTGACGTCATATTCAAACACACGTGATAAAATTCACATTCGAACGAATATGACGTCACATTTGTTGAATAACAGTGTGTTTTGCCACTGTGTTTCTTTTGTATTTGTACGAATATTTTGTCTGCACTCGATCCCCACAGCAACTCAAGTCCATTTCTACTTCCACAGCTTGTTGTGCGGACTGGACTGGACTGCATCGCAGCGTCTGTGAGCCAGGGGGGCATTGACACACACACACACTCCCCGGTTCTTCGACGATCTAAATCAAATGAGCTTGATATTCTGACCACGACAGGTACGGAAGGCTGATCCCGACCAATGTTTTTGATCCTCTGCCTCTCTTGCACTTTGAGGTTCTCCTAGAGAGAGGATCTTGCAGTCTGTGCAGGTGCTTCCCTCTACACGGCGCATTCTGCCTCGAGCTTTTCGGATTGCCTGGAGCGCCATGGTGGTAGGGGGCCGGGGTGAGGCACTGCCAAGCGCCGCGCTGCGGGTAAGAGCGCATCCCGAAAAATTAGGCCACGCTTTAATGCTGTCGAACACACTTAAACTCAAACTGGCCGAAGCAGATGGCTAAGAAAATCTGCCGGCGCCGTCGCCCGGTTGGCGGGACCTTCACCTTCAGGGCTCCAGGGCCTGCACCATGCACTGTCATTCTGGGTGTTCCGAAACGGTACGCCCAAGGCGTACGCCACAGAACACGGTACGCCTTTAGGCGTATCGAAACGATACGCCTAAGGCGTACCGTTTCTACACACCTTGAGCAGGTGGCATTCAGCATGGTCAAAGGGCTTTAAGCCCTCAGCACTTTGGTGCGCGTCAGGTCCAGGGTGCGTGCAATGCAAACACCTCGGTTCCTTTGATGGGGCAAGCGCCAAGCCCACCTGGGCCTCAAGGGTGTGTACATTCTAGGCACCATAAGTTGGGTATGGCCGGTCATCGGGTCGATGTGTGTGCATTTTACGCACCCTGCCTGGGCTGGGAAATACCTAGGAAAAAACTACCTAGGTACTGTATCTAGGTACTTTTTTCGTACCTGTAACTGGTCCAAGGTACTGCAGTCACAATTGTACCTGTACGTAGGTACTTTTTGGGCAGTAACTGTACCTGGAACTACAGGTACTTTTACAGGTAATTTTGGTTGGAAATTGAGGGCAAGACGGGTAATAAGATGCGCTCAAAACAGTGCGGGGAGAAAGCAAGACACTCAGAGGCCTAAGCTCTGCAGAATACGTGAGAATAAGTTTTCAGCTTTCAGCGGTGCGCAAATTTTGATCAGGTTTTCAGACAGGGTTCTGAAATTCTGACAAAATTTACATGAGTGCGGTGCTTTTCTTGCCCTTGCCAGAGAGTTTTATCGCAATTCAAGAGGTGCTCGATGCCCCGAAGCGTGTCAGAGCTCGTTTTGCGTCATTTCGCCCAATAAATCAGCCAAAGCGGGCCACTTACAGAGAAGAAGGGATAGCTTGCAGACAATTAAGCACTTCAGGAGCTTTTAGGTGACCAGGATCAAGCCCACTTCTAACAAATGTGCCAACTACGTTTTGTGCAACTTTTCACCTGGTTTGTACGCCATCCGATGATAGAAGCGCTCTCGAAACGTCAGTTTGTAGATGAAGATGCACTTCTCAACCTTTGAGGAGGCCAGGATGTGTTGCGCGCTGTGCGCCGGGTTGCTTGCGCAAAGTGCTTGCCATACAGCAATCATCGGAACTGATTGTGACCCATACACCCCTGGGTTTGATGACGGCTTTGCTGACTCTTGCGTCATTTAATGAGGTAACACCAGTGCCAATTTTCGGACTTATAACACGCTTGGTTAATCTGCCGCAGATCAGAGAAAATGTTGCGATTAGTAGTGCGTACATTGGTGATGCACTTGGGTAAAATGGGGCCTGGTTATCGGTCGCACCTGAAGCGTGAGCCCTGCCAATGGCACTCCTTGCTGCGGCCATTGGTGCGTGGCCGTCTGAGCGCTCAGAGACGGTCCCCCGCTCATATCGGCCAGCGGCGTGTGACGGTCGTGTAACGTTTGCTGTGCGAGTGGAGGGGGTATGGGCCAGCGTAATGCCGCGTAACTGGGCGGTCAAAAGATGTCCCAAACTGCTTCACGGAATTGGCGGACGGCCCCTGGGCACGGGTGAACAGTCTTCCTGCTGTCCAGAGCAGCCGTTGGGGACACGCCGGCGGACGTGGTCGCGTCGCCGCTGACTCAGCATCTCCCCCTTCCCCCCTCGCCGGCGGCGGGCCTAAGGCACTCAAGTTCGTAAGGCAAGGGGGGAGCGGGGGGCCGCCACCACCGCCAGGAGCAGTGGTACCACCGCGCGGCACGGCAGTGCGCGCCAGCCAGCCAGGACGAAGGTCCGCGTCGCCCCACCGCGCCGCGGCGCCGCGCTTTGGCGCGCTTATCACTCGCGTGATTCGTGCTCCTGCAGTCACCGTATTTCGGCTGCAGTTCTCAAGGCGCTTCAAGTGGTAGTGTGTGCTTCTTTATGGGGATGTGTTTGTGTTTTTTTTCGTTCGACTGCACTCCGGCATGGAGTCATGCCAGTCTTCGGAAGTCCTGGCTCCACGCCCAGAGAGCGACGCCGATCTCAGCCTGCAAGCAATTTAGCTGGATTTCATTCAAAAGGTGGGTTGCCAGTTTCAGCATGGACTTCAAACAGTTCAAGTATTGCATTGCTGTGCATTGTGTGCTCAGCACTTGTACGAAATTGCACAACAAGATCAAATGTGTGCTTAGTACACAGCTGTGGGAGCGTACTTACAAGCACACAGTTATAGATGTATGCTTGGCCAAGCACACTTTTATCCCACCCATTAAAAGGCAGACTCATACAGCAGTGTACTTGGCCAAGCATACACCTATAGCTGTGTACTTGCCAAGCATACATCTATAGCTGTGTGCTTGTAAGTACGCTCCCACAGCTGTGTACTAAGCACACATTTGATCTTGTAGTGTAGGCAAACACGTAAAAAGCACAAATTCATGCGCGAAAACCTACATTTACGTGCCGGCGCTGGAGACTCAAGAATGTCATGCACGCACTCATGCCGTTAACTTGTGCATGCCTGTCAGGCTGGCACAGCGCTTTCCCGGGCCGGCCGGGCCCCACCCGAGCATTGTGAAAAATTATGAAGGCGATGGCTGTCAATTCCGATGTCAATCTCCACTGTACCCTGAACGACGGTGTGCTCTGTTCTCGGGTGCAGTGGTGCAGTAGCCACCGGACTCTGGGGTACATACAGCACGCATTGCACCCCACCAGGGTCCATTCTGGTGCATGTGCACAGCTCTTCCAGCTATTCCTGTACCCCAGGGTACGGCACCTGCTGTACTCTGACTACAGTGCGCACCGTCACCATGAGTACAGTGGAGAGTGGCATTACAATTGGCAGCCCATTGTTTTCGACAGTGAGTGGCCTAGTTGTTTTGCCTCTAGTTGTGCAGGGGGTGGCAACGACCAAGGGACTGCGTGAAGCCATGCGCGAGCGAGGTGTTTGGTTTTTCTTTTTTTGGGTTGGGGGCACTTTATTTGACCAATTTTTATTACATTTCACATATGCATTGCAATAGGGACAAACATTTCATGCGCTTATTTGAAGTGTTCTTATTTGCTGCTTTTGCAGGGCCAATGGGAGCGATTGTGGCTGGTGCGGGCGTTACGGAGCCAAGCAAAGGAGAACCCACCCACGTTTATATACTTGGTGCATTGCACCAACGTTAACGGGGACACGAGGGTAAGTATGCATCGCAAGACCGTTGTAGACCACATGTGTAGACCATTTGGCGTATTTCATTGATTAGAAAGTACTGTGAATTAACACTAAAACATATTTGCGATATAATCGTTTGATGACGAGACACGAAGAGCTGGACCAGTCCTGGGAATATCAAAATCTTTTACCTTCCCCAGCCCAGAGCCAGCACCTTGGGGTAACAGGGCTCACCGCCGAGCGCTGGACAGACAACATTTCTAATAAACATAGTTTTGTGCTGTGCTATGCTCGGAATTCAACATACGTTTTGAAATGCACGACTTTGTCTGTAGCTCAGCACATAACCGTGCAGTGCATTGCCATTCCGTGTGCGTTGTTGCGCATGGGCCCATGCATTTCATGCGTATACTCAATTTCGTTCCAAGCTATGCTTTGTCCACGTTATTGGTAAACCCGCCTTCGCATCAGGTCTTTTAATCTCGGCGCTAGGAAACTTTTCGTGGGGCACAATCCGTCCGAGTTATTCAAATGTGTTTGTAAGAATTATTTTTCATTAATTTGCTCGCATTTGTTTCGCAGGGCTTCGAGTGATTTCGACACTGCTGTTGCGGCGTGCGTTGAGAAGAGATGCTCCATCTGGATCACCGTTTGGTTCCGCGCAGTCCAACCAGCCCGACCCGGATGTCAGCCCACATCAACACGCACAAGCTGCGGCGAACCGCGTTCGTATGAGTCGAGTCTTTTTCACAACCGAACCAGCATCTTGTTATAGGTCCCGATGAGTTAGTTTCAGACGTTAATCAGGCACACACTGCTAATCCAAGTGTGGACCAGGTCCACGCGAGGTAGCGTGGACCACGATGGTCCACGCTAGGAAACGTGGACCACGTATGGTCCACCCCAGGAAACGTGGACCAAGTGTGGTCCGTGTCCGTCCGGTTCACGCTTTAAAGCGTTGAACTAACACGCCAGCCACACTTCCAAGTGTGGACCACAGCTTGCTCCACGTTTCCTAGCGTGGACCATTGGTGGTCCACGTTTCCTAGCATTGAATACTCGTGGTCCACGTTTCTAAGCGTGGACCGTGGACCTGGTCCACTCTTGGATTAGCCGTGTAGTTACGCTTGATGTTTCCCTTGTAGCGCGTTAAAATTCAAGTAGATTAGCCGTTTTCGCTGCAACTCAAGCGAAAACTTAGCATGAGTGGACGCAGTTTGCCTAGGCCCTATAAACTGCGCTCACACTGTAATTCAAAAGGTGAGACATCGGACCAAATTTTGGCAATACCAAAAGTATGACCGATAAAAAGGTCATACACTAATGTATGACCGAAGAAAGGTCATACACGAATGTATGACCGAAAAACGGTCATACACGTATGTATGACCGAATAAAGGTCAGACATTAGCGAGGCTGCCCCTCCTTTTACCTCGGGGATATATCAACCTTCATCGGTGATACAAAAAAGTATCACCCTTTTTCGGTCATACAATTGTGTATGACCTTCGAAACGGTCATACATTTGTGTATGACCTTTACAACGGTCATACATTGGTGTGTGACCTTTTCTTCGGTCATACATTTGTGTATGACCCTTTTTTCGGTCTAACATTTTAGTATCATCCCTTTAAGGGTCAGAAATCTGACCTTTCTATTTTCAGTGCACCCTTTCTCAGAAAGCGTTTGACTTTATACCAACATGTTTCCTACGGAGAGATGACATGTGTGTTGTAAATTACGCTACAATTTAACGTACGTCGAGCCAAAGTTAAAACTGATGAAACATAAAGTTACTTCATGATTGTTCTTGAAAAGGATCTGAGTAGTGGATGATTTGTGTGATCATAAGGAAGTTTCGCTAATTTTTTGTCGGTTGCAGGATTATTTGCTGTGCTTTCAGCTTTTGAGCGCAGTTAAAACGACGTCCAGATTCGCCCCGATTGTCCAGAGACCACCGTTCTGCACGGCAAAGGCAGCCGCTAGCTGCGTTACCGAGACCGAGGTAAAAGATTTTCTCCAACAATTTGACTTTATTCTGTTGTTCATGTCATGCATGCTCCAGGATAAAGCGTATTTTGTACTCTGCAAAGTCAAGTGTGTGCCAAGCACGAAGCACGCACTACATAGAGTCAACGAGAAGGTACACACCTCTTTGCCGCATGCATGCAGCAAGCTAAGTGTATGCCTTGTGGGTGACTCTATGTAGCGCAAGTTTGACTCACGCTCAAGTTTGTGAACTAATTTGCTGCCGGACGTGTGTGTGTGTGTGTGTGTGTGTGTATGTGTGTGTGTTAAGTATACACTTGAGTGTTCTGTGTATGTGTGCGCGCTATGTGAGTGTGCTTAGTACACAGTTAAGTTTCTAATGCCGGTAAACTGTAGGCTTGGAATCCAAGGGATGCTTTGGCTCCATTTCTAAGGGGTTTTCAGGAATTTTCAACTTTTGAAGTTAACGAAACGGGCAGTGTGAGACAAAAACGGAAACTCAACCTCTCTGGGAAATAAAGGCATGACATCCTTGGACTCCTAGGAGGCGAGTTAAGTCAAAGTAAAAACAAAAGGCATTCCGTGCCATGAAGCGGTGGTCTTGTGTCATCCTTTATAACAATTTTGGCTGAAGTGACCAAACCAATAAAAGTTGGAGGTTGCGTTAATACTAAATGTTAGGTGGAGGCACGATAAAATTTTGCTGAACCCATTTGTAAAAGGCAAATCCTTCTTTCATTGCAGGAATCGGGAAAGCGTGTTTGTGCGACGTGGGATCATCGACGCTCAAGATCATCGACGCCCGGCAGCAGCTGCAGTTCTCCCAGACATTCTTTTATATTTTCAGGTGCGTTTCGTTTCAAACTGCTAAGGCTACTTACCAACCCTTTTTTTAAATATGTTTATGCGTCTCAAACCGCACTGAACTGCCCATTTAACGAACCACGGTTTTCTTAATCAAACGATAAAAACCTTTAAAATTCCTGTTCAATATTCAAGATGTTCGCAACTCATTTTTTGTCACTGAACCCGTTCTAAGGTGTCAAATTTTACATTTTTGCTCAGTCGCTTCCCCCTCGCCTGGCAGTTAAGGGTCAGGGTCTAGCTACTTTGAGAGCTGATGGTTTTCCTTCTTATTTTTTCAGGGGGAGGGAGATATTCAACTTTGCCTACCGGACCATCAAGACAGCGGCTCATCTCGCACGCAGGCCATTGAACTGAACACCTTCAGGAGCAAAATATTTATGGCTGACCTGAGTTTGTGGGAGTGACTTATTTATTGATAGCTTTCTGTCCCACCGTGGAAGTGATACATTGTGGCCTCCCTCGGGGAAGTTTTGGTGTCACATTTAACCACAAAATGTCATTGATATTTTTCCGTGGCGTTTTTGTTAGTCTCATAACTAATTCAGTTTTTAAGTCCCTTCGATGGTGACATAATTTGTTTCTGCCTGGCGACACAATTGCAAATTTCACTCTTAACGGACAATATGTGTCGTGAGGTAAAATCAATTTTGAATTGCCGTTGAAGCATCAGCAGCTTAAATCTGTATCGTTGGAAGGACGAAATTGTGTTTATTGGCCCAAGCGCATTTGCAATGTGGCTCACAGTTGACGGAGGTTCAGAAAGAAAATCAAGAGAAACAAAAGCTGGTCTTGACTGGGATTATGGCTCTTCTGAAGCTGCAGAACAGCGACGCTGATGTTAATTCCCAGGATTTTTGCATACTTTGTTCTTCTTGATTCCTTCTCAACTTCCGCTCAAGCTTTTCTCCGATGTACCCATTGTCAGTCACCAGCATTGAGGCTAGATATCAATTTTCGGCTCGTCCCTTATTTACATTATGGGTAGAGAATGGAGGACGGGTATATGGTCGCATTTATGCTTTATGAACGACTTCGAACGTCTGAAATAAGAAGAAGAAAAGAAGAAGAATCTCTATGAATTTGTCGGCCACCAGGGCCAGTCAGACTTAGTAGTGCTTGTTCGCTGGTAATGTCTTTGTCCAATAATGTCCGTGGTAACACTCAATCTTGCGCACGTGAAGTTTTTCCATGCAAATCTTTGTACACTGCAACTCGATTGGTAAGTTTGCTTGCAACTCCAGTGGCGCTCCGTTTTGAATGCCAAAATTTGGCCTTCTGGGCCCGGATTGGCCTCTTTGAATGCCAAAGTTTGGCATTCCGGTGAACTTGGACGTCAAATTTTGGCATTTTTAAAGGCCAATCCGGCCGAGAATGCCAAATTTTGGCATTCAAAACGGAGCGCCACTGGAGTGGCAAGCAGACTTACCAATGGAATTGCAGTGTACATGTTTGTGCACAGTTGTGCGATGAGCTTGCTTGTGCAATATTGTCTGAATCACGTGCAAAATTGTACGATGAAGTTCCGTGTTTCTCGTGATTGGTGTTGTCTTTCTTGTTTTGTTTGGAAGTACGAGGACAGTCTCCAGGACCTCACTTCCGCCTTTGTCTTGCATGTTAGATGCATGTCCCTTTTTTTTGTTTTTAAAAAGGCGACACACCATTTGGAAAAGTGGAGATTGCTAGTTACATTAACTGTTAATAATGACACCTCTACGCCAACACTTACTGTCTCCGTACACTGCACGCGAGAAGTGCGGGGGCCCACAAAAAGGAGTACCCCTGCCTCGACCACCACACCGCGGTGTTGACGCACCGCTCACTTAACACAAGCATGACATCACAGTCACCACGCTGCAAAGTATGATCAAGATTCGGTCCTGGAGCAGTCCTCGTACGATCGGTCGCATTTCATCTGTGTCCTCGTTTTCCGAGACTCTCACCGTTGCTGCCCTCATCATTGCGGTTACGAGAAAGTTTTGTGGAGAGATTTTACAAGGTTATCAAAACGTTTGCAAATGCAGAACCTTCTGCGCTGAAACGCAAAAGTGCTGCATCAAACGTCTGAGTGACTTTTTCTGAATCCCTCCACAAAATTCCCCATGGCACTTTCCATCATAGTTGTTCGTGCACAGCTTTGTCTGGATCTGAGCAAACGCTGAAAATACCCAAATTCGTGCGTGGCTACGCATAAGTGAGCATTTATGTGAAGCACTTTGCGCATCTTGGGCACGAACTTGTGTATTTACGACGTGTACTCATTCCGTGCAAAGCTGAGGAAAAATAACACTACGTTGTGAATTAGTGTGGGGCGGTGTCTCATGCAGCTTGTACCTGGCGCAGTTACCTGCACGCAGGGTTACATGCTGCTAGGTTCAATAGTTCATGATTTCAGTGGATGTGACGAGTGGAAGATGATTTCTCCCCCCCCCCCCTGCAAGCCCTCAAACTCTCACTGCAACGCAAGGAGAGGGGCATAGGGCCTGCGACTAGGATTTGACCAACACGCGTGCACTTCAAGTATAATGAGTTCTGAATCCGAGTGCATGTGTATTACGGTGATCAAATGTTCTCAGATTTGCCAAGAGCATCTCTCGATGTGAGACAGATGCTTTCGGATACAGAACTCATTTTTTTTTAGTGTGCTCTTGAAGGTGGTACAGGATTTTGGCTATCAGAGGCCCGAGGAAGGATCCTTGTTCCTTTTTTCAGCTCTTCGACTGCGGGGTGGGTCCGATGCATTATGCATTATGTTAGTGAGTCCACCCCGCAATATACTTGTTGAAATCCGCTGGGCGCTTGCAGGGCATGAAGGGGTTAGATTTTAGTCAACGTGACAAGGTATTTCTTGCCACTTTGAAAATTCAACGGCATTCTGGGTGGATTCTTTGTGGAGTGTAATAATGAGTACGCATCTAGGTGAGTACTCAGTTAACAATGCACTCACTGAGTGTGCACTTATGATGCCGTTGACTTCATTGAAGATGATCCTCTTTTTCTTCAAAATATTCTTCTAGAGGTTTAGTGTGTAAGTAAGGGACGAGCCGAGTTTGACGATTTGAGTTGCTTTACTGTTTTCTCAGGTGTGGGACATCGTGTTCGTTCGAGCGCGACACGCGCATCTTATTTGTGTCATATTTTTTGGATCGCTTATTGCATTTAAAACGAATGTGACACGAATTGAATTTTTACGAATGTTACGTCACTCACCTTAAAACAGCGTCTTCTTAGGCCAAGTTATGAGTAAATTCACTACAATTCGATTGGTAAGTTTGCTTGCCACTCAAGTGGCGCTCCGTTTTGAATGCCAAAATTTAGCCTTCTAGTCCCGGATTGCGGGCCTCTTTGAATGCCAAAATTTGGCATTCCGGTGAACTTGGACGCCAAATTTTGGCATTTTAAAAGACCAATCCAGCCCAGAATACCAAATTTTGGCATTCAAAACGGAGCGCCACTGGAGTGGCAAGCAAACTTACCAATGGAATAGCAGTGTTTTTGTTGGGATTAGGTCCCGGGGTTCTCAGGCTTTTGTGCAGAAAGTTTTAAAACGGTGTTTAAATGGTCTGCGTGCAAGATGAATCTTATCATGCTTGTTTTATAGTTGACTAATTTTAGCTTCTACGTTTTAGTTTTTAAGTCAGAGATGTGTCTGTTGTAAATTGTATCATCTGATTGTATGTTGTAACTGACTGCACTGGACTCAAATCTGTTAAAACATCAACTGCCAGTACTAAACATAAGAATACTGAAGCACACAGTAACTCCCAACTCTGTGGGTGGTAAACACGAGGTGCAGTGCGAGATCACATACTTAATTCCTTTGTACAATTTTTGTACGTGGTCTCACACATTTTTGCGAATGCCTGCTAGTCGTACAAAATTGTTCGCGATTTCGAACAAATTTGTTCGATTCTGCGTACAACTTGGCACGAAAAAGTTCGCATGTTGAAAATTGTCTCAGACCACGTACAAAATTGTATAAATACATTTAGTGTGCAAGAAGCGGTGTGCAAGAAGCGGTGTGCAATGTGCAACGAATGCACACTAAATCTTATGTACATTTTTGTACGAGACATCACAGGTTTTTGTGCAGATGAACTTTTCGTACAATTTTTGTACGCAAATCCGCACAAATTTCCCCATTTTTGTTCAAAATTTCGTACAAAATTGTACGAAAAGTTCATCTGCAAAAAAAACTGTGATGTCTCGTACAAAATTTGCACAAAAACATTTAGGGTGTGCGCAATGAAAGCTTTATAGGTGATTCCCTGTCCCCCATCATTAGCGCGAGGGCATGCCCGATCTCCAAGTAAAGGAGACGTGCCGGTCGCTGCGCCGTATGTGCTGCTTGATTGGAGTCTCTTCCGGAGGACGCCACACGCCAGCCCGGCCCCGCTAGGCCGCGGTGGCGTGGGGTGCAGCCAGTGACCACCTCGCCGTGGTCGCCCTTCCCTTCTGAGAGGGAATGGGTTCGGCTCTAGGCCGGCTGGCGGCGCTTTATCAATGCAGTGCCGCTTCGGCGTGAGGGTGTGTACCGCCGTGGCGAGTTCGGCATGGCTGGCGTTTGCCACACCGCGGCGGTAATCAGTGCCGCCGCCGTGGGGGTCAAGGTGGTGGAGCACCGAGTGTTCACCCTCCGCCCCCTATGGGTGGCAGGGTTCTGGCTAGCCTAGTAGCCGGCCATCATGGCCTCTGCCAATCGCTGAGCTCCCATTGGTTTAGATGTAAGGCCGCGAGTGTTTGCTTGGCTGGCGTTTGCCACACTACTCGGCGCCACTTTGGGGGGTGCAAATATCATGTCAGCCTAGGGCTAATTGATTTGGCCTCTGCTCACCGGGAGATGAGGTGGGAGGATGTGTCAATAGATGGCCTAAAGGGGGTGGTGTATTATTTGCACGTCGCCTTGGAGCCGTTCGTCGTGGGGGTCAAAGTGGCGGAACACTAAAGTGTTCACCCTCCACCCCTTATGGGTGGGAGAGTTCAGGCCAGCCTACAGGCCGGCTACTTTGACCTTTGCCAACTGCAAACCTTTCTAAGCCAAAGAGGCAAACTGCCTCAAATTGTTGCGGAAAACTGTTACTTTTGATTGCACGAAGTGGTAATTAGAAGTGATAGCCGCTGTATATTTTTGTGTTCGACGGAGACGTAAGCATGGGTGGGCCTCGTTTGCGCGGTTTAATGGAGATCGATTCCCTTTCGCATTGCATTAAGAGTGGCGGGCCTCGTGTTTACCTTGTGGTCTGACAGCAGCTCAGTTCGTCACATCACATCACCATATATCTAACACTTACATGAACATCGACCTTCTCTATGACATTGACGACGTTAATAGCATTATGTTAGAACTTTTAGGAGGTAGAAAGGGTGGAAGGCATCTAATTATCTTGTTGGTTGGCTTCTTGCACTGTTGGAAATAAATTTGGATTTCACAACCGTACCTCTGGGGAAGAAAATGCCGACGGTTCCTTCTTAAATCTACGAAGATCCTTTAAAAGTTTGCGAAGAATCACCGCGAAATCACTAAGCATCTTTGTGCATTTCAGAAGTATCTTCAAAAATTACTAAGAATCTTCATAAATTTACGAAGGTTCTTGCCGCATTATTTTAATGTTTCAGGGGTACCTTTTGTAAATTCCTGGGATTTACTTTCACAGTGTACTAGATGTTTTTATGTGTCCAGTTCTCACGATGTTAAATTTTTCTCGTTAATGTTTTCAGGTTCACCTGTCCACAATGCTTGTAATATCAAAATGTTGTCTATGTATTGCAATTTTTGTGTGACTTATTAAGAAAAATCCCTTTTGTTCTCCTAATTCCCATAGTCTCCCACTGCGACATTGTCAGCCCTTCAATCAACAATTTAAATGCCTCTTCTATAGGGACGACAAACCCGACAAACCCAGATAATACCGGTACATTGTATTTTTTTTTTTAAATTAAATTAATAGTTGTGGCTGAACCGAGGCTGAACCAATACTAAATTGCTTTTTTAGTTGTGGTCAGAAATGATGTAAATCTAGTGACACATTTCCTTGCTACCTGAAAGATGCGTTCCATTGACCACGATATGCGGGTTTTTTGGGCCGCATATTGCTACACTACATGACTAGCGTTTGGTTTTTATAGACAGAATAAATTGGCATTTTATGAAGAGTCTCACACACTGAGTGCGTATGGACTCTGTAAATAACCATGGTCACATTTGTGCATATTTTACAGATTTGTGTATAAATAAGGTACAATTTTATAAATACCTCAGGACAAAATGAAAATATTTTCCATATAGTTAATGTATTAAATTGTCTACAGCTCCATATGCACAATGTCAATAGTTATGGACAATATGAATTCATGGACATTTACTGTGCAAATCGCTCTGTTCCAAATTCTAAAGCAAAGGAGTGCAATATGAGGCATTCATAGTAGCCAGTTTACGGCAGACGAACGCGCTATCCCGGTGCTAAAGGAAAGTTGCCAATTCGCGCGGCGGCAATGCCGTGCTCGCAGAATTAAATTTACTTTCAATTCAAAGGACGTTGGTTCACGTCGATTCCTTATGGATGCTGTTTGACCTAGGACATGCGCCCACACCAACTTCACATAAAAATCAAAACACAAATGTATTCAGGTGAAAAACTTGCCCGATGCGGGAAACTCCACGGGGCACTTCGATTTGTTCATTCATTCCATTCCGGGGTGCGATTTTGATGGCCACAGAACTGGCAGGCCGTTTCGAATGCCAAAAATGTGCTAGCCTGGTCCTGAAATTCGCCCCAGCTAACTAAAATTTGGCATTGCAAGAGGCCAAAGCGTCATTGGAGAGCTTATAAAGATTAGGTTAAAGGCTTGCCAATTCGTGGCATTCAAGACAGCTCGCCGGTTTTGGGGCCAGCAAACTTGCTACTTGATAGACAGTGTATGCCAGCATGCAGCAAGCTCGCGCCCGACTGCAGCCCCCCGCCCGGAGGATAGGCAGCCCAACGCGCGCCTCATGGCGATACTCCGCGCGGCAGCAGCTCCCGTCCGCGGCGCCGCCGTCAGGGAGGGGGGCTCAGCGGAGTGGGGAGCGAGGAAATGAAATGAGGAAAATAAATGCCGGGAAGAACTCTCTTCCCCGAGGAGGAAATTAATTACGACGGGGAAGAGACGGGGAAGAAGTGTCCGGGAAGAAGTACGGGGAAGAGTTGACAGGGGAACAACTGTGATACACCCCGAAAGTCCAGGTTTAAAATCTGCTTATTTTCGTGTGAAAATGCGTATTTTTATTAAAATTAAAAAGCTTGTGACAAGAGTCATCCTCATAAGTCACTGTCACCAATCGAGCTAAAACTATTCAGGATCGAAAGGCCAGGCTTAAAATCAGGCATTTATGCTCACATTTATGCAAATATGAGACATTCTGTTGAAGGCACCTGATTCTTGTGACTTAAGAACCATGTTTGAAAGTCTCTGTTAGGCATGGAGCTAAAACTGTGCGGGATTACGATGCTAGGCATAAACAAATGCTTTTCAGTTTAAATCAATGCGAAATGGGCCTTTGTGTTTGAGCTTTTCGAAGCCTTTGACTTAAGAACAATGATTTAAAGTTATGGTGATTCATCGAGCTTTAACTGTGGAAGATTACAACAAAAAGCCTAAAAGAACGCTTTTCTGCTCATTTTCGTGTGAAAATGCGATTTTTTTGTTGAAGACCCTTGTAGCTTGTGACAAGAATCATCCTCATAAGTCACTGTCACCAATCGAGCTAAAACTATTCAGGATCGAAAGGCCAGGCTTAAAATCAGGAATTTCGGCTATCTTTTATGCAATATTGCGCCTTTCTGTTAAGCGCACTTGAGTTTTTTGACTTACGAATTATGTTTGAAAGTCACTGAAAAGCATGACGCTAAAACTGCGCGGGATAACGATGCTAGGCATAAACAAATGCTTTTCAGTTTGAGTCAATGCGAAATTGGCCTTTGTGTTTGAGCTTCTCGAAGCTTGTGACTTGAGAACGATGATTTAAAATTATGGTGATTCATCGAGCTATAACTTTGGAAGATTACAACAAAAAGCCTAAAAGCACGCTTTTCTGCTTATTTTCGTGTGAAAATGCGTTTTTTTGTTGAAAGCCCTTGTAGCTTGTGACAAGAATCATCCTCATAAGTCACTGTCACCAATCGAGCTAAAACTATTCAGGATCGAAAGGCCAGGCTTAAAATCAGGCATTTATGCTCACATTTATGCAAATATGAGACATTCTGTTGAAGGCACCTGATTCTTGTGACTTACGAACCATGGAGCTAAAACTGTGCGGGATCACGATGCTAGGCATAGACAAATGCTTTTCA
This sequence comes from Stenchaetothrips biformis, assembly GCA_030522485.1. Classification (NCBI taxonomy): domain Eukaryota; kingdom Metazoa; phylum Arthropoda; class Insecta; order Thysanoptera; family Thripidae; genus Stenchaetothrips; species Stenchaetothrips biformis. Next base: position 2,408,255 of record CM060096.1, read on the forward strand.
GTTTCAATCAATGCGAAATTGGCCTTTGTGTTTGAGCTTCTCGAAGCTTGTGACTTAAGAACAATGATTTAAAGTTATGGTGATTCATCGAGCTTTAACTGTGGAAGATTACAACAAAAAACCTAAAAGAACGCTTTTCTGCTTATTTTCGTGTGAAAATGCGTTTTTTTTGTTGAAAGCCCTTGTAGCTTGTGACAAGAATCATCCTCATAAGTCACTGTCACCAATCGAGCTAAAACTATTCAGGATCGAAAGGCCAGGCTTAAAATCAGGCATTTCGGCTATCTTTTATGCAATATTGCGCCTTTCTGTTAAGCGCACTTGAGTTTTTTGACTTACGAATTATGTTTGAAAGTCACTGAAAAGCATGACGCTAAAACTGCGCGGGATAACGATGCTAAGCATAAAGAAATGCTTTCCAGTTTAAATATATGCGAAATTGGCCTTTGTGTTTGAGCTTCTCGAAGCTTGTGACTTGAGAACAATGATTTAAAATTATGGTGATTCATCGAGCTATAAGTGTTGAGGATTACAACAAAAAGCCTAAAAGCACGCTTTTTTGCTTATTTTCGTGTGAAAAACCGATTTTTTTGTTGAAAGCCGTTGTAGCTTGTGACAAGAATCATCCTCATAAGTCACTGTCACCGATCGAGCTAAAACTATTCAGGATTGAAAGGCCAGGTTTAAAATCAAGAATTTAGGCTCACATTTATGCAAATATGAGACATTCTGTTGAAGGCACCTGATTCTTGTGACTTACGAACCATGTGAGCTAAAACTTTGCGGGATCACGATGCTAGGCATAAACAAATGCTTTTCAGTTTCAATCAATGCGAAATTGGCCTTTGTGTTTGAGCTTCTCGAAGCTTGTGACTTGAGAACAATGATTTAAATTTATGGTGATTCATCGAGCTATAACTGTGGAAGATTACAACAAAAAACCTAAAAGCACGCTTTTCTGCTTATTTTCGTGTGAAAATGCGTTTTTTTGTTGAAAGCCCTTGTAGCTTGTGACAAGAATCATCCTCATAAGTCACTGTCACCAATCGAGCTAAAACTATTCAGGATCGAAAGGCCAGGCTTAAAATCAGGCATTTATGCTCACATTTATGCAAATATGACACATTCTGTTGAAGGCACCTGATTCTTGTGACTTACGAACCATGTGGAGCTAAAACTGTGCAGGATCGAGATGCTAGGGATAAACAAATGCTTTGCAGTTTAAATCAATGCGAAATTGGCCTTTGTGTTTGAGCTTTTCGAAGCTTGTGACTTAAGAACAATGATTTAAAGTTATGGTGATTCATCGAGCTTTAACTGTGGAAGATTACAACAAAAAGCCTAAAAGAACGCTTTTCTGCTTATTTTCGTGTGAAAATGCGTTTTTTTGTTGAAAGCCCTTGTAGCTTGTGACAAGAATCATCCTCATAAGTCACTGTCACCAATCGAGCTAAAACTATTCAGGATCGAAAGGCCAGGCTTAAAATCAGGCATTTCGGCTATCTTTTATGCAATATTGCGCCTTTCTGTTAAGCGCACTTGAGTTTTTTGACTTACGAATTATGTTTGAAAGTCACTGAAAAGCATGACGCTAAAACTGCGCGGGATAACGATGCTAAGCATAAAGAAATGCTTTCCAGTTTAAATATATGCGAAATTGGCCTTTGTGTTTGAGCTTCTCGAAGCTTGTGACTTGAGAACAATGATTTAAAATTATGGTGATTCATCGAGCTATAACTGTGGAAGATTACAACAAAAAGCCTAAAAGCACGCTTTTCTGCTTATTTTCGTGTGAAAATGCGATTTTTTTGTTGAAAGCCCTTGTAGCTTGTGACAAGAATCATCCTCAAAAGTCTCTAACATAAATCGAACTAAAACCTTGCAGGATCGAAAGGCAAGGCTTAAAATCAGGCATTTATGCTCACATTTATGTAAAAATGAGACTTTTTGTTGAAGGCACCTGATTCTTGTGACTTACGAACCATGTTTGAAAGTCTCTGTAAGGCATGGAGCTAAAACTGTGCGGGATCACGATGCTAGGCATAAACAAATGCTTTTCAGTTTGAGTCAATGCGAAATTGGCCTTTGTGTTTGAGCTTTTCGAAGCTTGTGACTTGAGAACAATGATTTAAATTTATGGTGATTCATCGAGCTATAACTGTGGAAGAATACAACAAAAAGTCTAAAAGCACGCTTTTCTGCTTATTTTCGTGTGAAAATGCGATTTTTTTGTTGAAAGCCCTTGTAGCTTGTGACAAGAATCATCCTCATAAGTCACTGTCACCAATCGAGCTAAAACTATTCAGGATCGAAAGGCCAGGCTTAAAATCAGGCATTTATGCTCACATTTATGCAAATATGAGACATTCTGTTGAAGGCACCTGATTCTTGTGACTTACGAACCATGGAGCTAAAACTGTGCGGGATCACGATGCTAGGCATAGACAAATGCTTTTCAGTTTCAATCAATGCGAAATTGGCCTTTGTGTTTGAGCTTCTCGAAGCTTGTGACTTAAGAACAATGATTTAAAGTTATGGTGATTCATCGAGCTTTAACTGTGGAAGATTACAACAAAAAACCTAAAAGAACGCTTTTCTGCTTATTTTCGTGTGAAAATGCGTTTTTTTGTTGAAAGCCCTTGTAGCTTGTGACAAGAATCATCCTCATAAGTCACTGTCACCAATCGAGCTAAAACTATTCAGGATCGAAAGGCCAGGCTTAAAATCAGGCATTTCGGCTATCTTTTATGCAATATTGCGCCTTTCTGTTAAGCGCACTTGAGTTTTTTGACTTACGAATTATGTTTGAAAGTCACTGAAAAGCATGACGCTAAAACTGCGCGGGATAACGATGCTAAGCATAAAGAAATGCTTTCCAGTTTAAATATATGCGAAATTGGCCTTTGTGTTTGAGCTTCTCGAAGCTTGTGACTTGAGAACAATGATTTAAAATTATGGTGATTCATCGAGCTATAACTGTGGAAGATTACAACAAAAAGCCTAAAAGCACGCTTTTCTGCTTATTTTCGTGTGAAAATGCGATTTTTTTGTTGCAAGCCCTTGTCGCTTGTGACAAGAATCATCCTCAAAAGTCTCTAACATAAATCGAACTAAAACCTTGCAGGATCGAAAGGCAAGGCTTAAAATCAGGCATTTATGCTCACATTTATGTAAAAATGAGACTTTTTGTTGAAGGCACCTGATTCTTGTGACTTACGAACCATGTTTGAAAGTCTCTGTAAGGCATGGAGCTAAAACTGTGCGGGATCACGATGCTAGGCATAAACAAATGCTTTTCAGTTTGAGTCAATGCGAAATTGGCCTTTGTGTTTGAGCTTTTCGAAGCTTGTGACTTGAGAACAATGATTTAAATTTATGGTGATTCATCGAGCTATAACTGTGGAAAAATACAACAAAAAGTCTAAAAGCACGCTTTTCTGCTTATTTTCGTATGAAAATGCGTTTTTTTGTTGAAAGCCCTTGTAGCTTGTGACAAGAATCATCCTCATAAGTCACTGTCACCAATCGAGCTAAAACTATTCAGGATCGAAAGGCCAGGCTTAAAATCAAGCATTTAGGCTCACATTTATGCAAATATGAGACATTCTGTTGAAGGCACCTGATTCTTGTGACTTACGAACCATGGAGCTAAAACTGTGCGGGATCACGATGCTAGGCATAAACAAATGCTTTTCAGTTTAAGTCAATGCAAAATTGGCCTTTGTGTTTGAGCTTCTCGAAGCTTGTGACTTAAGAACAATGATTTAAAGTTATGGTGATTCATCGAGCTTTAACTGTGGAAGATTACAACAAAAAACCTAAAAGAACGCTTTTCTGCTTATTTTCGTGTGAAAATGCGTTTTTTTTGTTGAAAGCCCTTGTAGCTTGTGACAAGAATCATCCTCATAAGTCACTGTCACCAATCGAGCTAAAACTATCCAGAATCGAAAGGCCAGGCTTAAAATCAGGCATTTCGGCTATCTTTTATGCAATATTGCGCCTTTCTGTTAAGCGCACTTGAGTTTTTTGACTTACGAATTATGTTTGAAAGTCACTGAAAAGCATGACGCTAAAACTGCGCGGGATAACGATGCTAAGCATAAAGAAATGCTTTCCAGTTTAAATATATGCGAAATTGGCCTTTGTGTTTGAGCTTCTCGAAGCTTGTGACTTGAGAACAATGATTTAAAATTATGGTGATTCATCGAGCTATAACTGTGGAAGATTACAACAAAAAGCCTAAAAGCACGCTTTTCTGCTTATTTTCGTGTGAAAATGCGATTTTTTTGTTGCAAGCCCTTGTAGCTTGTGACAAGAATCATCCTCAAAAGTCACTGTCACCAATCGAGCTAAAACTATTCAGGATCGAAAGGCCAGGCTTAAAATCAAGCATTTAGGCTCACATTTATGCAAATATGAGACATTCTGTTGAAGGCACCTGATTCTTGTGACTTACGAACCATGGAGCTAAAACTGTGCGGGATCAAGACGCTGGGCATAAACAAATGCTTTTCAGTTTCAATCAATGCGAAATTGGCCTTTGTGTTTGAGCTTCTAGAAGCTTGTGACTTGAGAACAATGATTTAACATTATGGTGATTAATCGAGCTATAACTGTTAAGGATTACAACAAAAAGCCTAAAAGCACGCTTTTCTGCTTATTTTCGTGTGAAAATGCGTTTTTTTGTTGAAAGCCCTTGTAGCTTGTGACAAGAATCATCCTCATAAGTCACTGTCACCAATCGAGCTAAAACTATTCGGGATCAAAGGCCAGGCTTAAAATCAGGCATTTATGCTCACATTTATGCAAATATGAGACATTCTGTTGAAGGCACCTGATTCTTGTGACTTACGAACCATGGAGCTAAAACTGTGCGGGATCACAACGCTAGGCATAAACAAATGCTTTTCAGTTTCAATCAATGCGAAATTGGCCTTTGTGTTTGAGCTTCTCGAAGCTTGTGACTTAAGAACAATGATTTAAAGTTATGGTGATTCATCGAGCTCTAACTGTTGAGGATTACAACAAAAAGCCTAAAAGCACGCTTTTCTGCTTATTTTCGTGTGAAAATGCGATTTTTTTTTGTTGAAAGCCCTTGTAGCTTGTGACAAGAATCATCCTCATAAGTCACTGTCACCAATCGAGCTAAAACTATTCAGGATCGAAAGGCCAGGCTTAAAATCAGGCATTTATGCTCACATTTATGCAAATATGACACATTCTGTTGAAGGCACCTGATTCTTGTGACTTACGAACCATGTTTGAAAGTCTCTGTTAGGCTTGGAGCTAAAACTCTGCAGGATCAAGGTGCTAGGCATAAACAAATACTTTTCAGTTTAAATCAATGCGAAATTGGCTGTTGTGTTTGAGCTTTTCGAAGCTTGTGACTTAAAAACATTGATTTAAAGTTATGGTGATTTATTGAGATACAACTTTGGAAGATTACAACATAAAGTGGAATAGAACGCTTTTCTGCTGATTTTCGTGTGAAAATGCGTTTTTTTGTTGAAAGCCCTTGTAGCTTGTGACAAGAGTCATCCTCAAAGGTCACTGTCACCAATCGAGCTAAAACTATCCAGAATCGAAAGGCCAGGCTTAAAATCAGGCATTTCGGCTATTTTTTATGCAATATTGCGCCTTTCTGTTAAGCGCACTTGAGTTTTTTGACTTACGAATTATGTTTGAAAGTCACTGAAAAGCATGACGCTAAAACTGCGCGGGATAACGATGCTAAGCATAAAGAAATGCTTGCCAGTTTAAATACATGCGAAATTGGCCTATGTGTTTGAGCTTCTCGAAGCTTGTTACTTGAGAACAATGATTTAAAATTATGGTGATTCATCGAGCTATAACTGTAGAAGATTACAACAAAAAGCCTAAAAGCACGCTTTTCTGCTTATTTTCGTGTGAAAATGCGATTTTATTGTTGCAAGCCCTTGTAGCTTGTGACAAGAATCATCCTCAAAAGTCTCTAACATAAATCGAGCTAAAACCTTGCAGGATCGAAAGGCAAGGCTTAAAATCAAGCATTTAGGCTCACATTTATGCAAAAATGAGACTTTTTGTTGAAGGCACCTGATTCTTGTGACTTACGAACCATGTTTGAAAGTCTCTGTAAGGCATGGAGCTAAAACTGTGCGGGATCACGATGCTAGGCATAAACAAATGCTTTTCAGTTTAAGTCAATGCGAAAGTGGCCTTTGTGTTTGAGCTTTTCGAAGCTTGTGACTTGAGAACAATGATTTAAATTTATGGTGATTCATCGAGCTATAACTGTGTAAGATTACAACAAAAAGTCTAAAAGCACGCTTTTCTGCTTATTTTCGTATGAAAATGAGATTTTTTTGTTGAAGGCACTTGTAGCTTGTGACAAGAATCATCCTCATAAGTCACTGTCACCAATCGAGCTAAAACTATTCAGGATCGAAAGGCCAGGCTTAAAATCAAGCATTTAGGCTCACATTTATGCAAATATGAGACATTCTGTTGAAGGCACCTGATTCTTGTGACTTACGAACCATGTTTGAAAGTCACTGTTAGGCAGCTACAACTGTGCGGGATCACGATGCTAGGCATAAACAAATGCTTTTCAGTTTAAGTCAATGCAAAATTGGCCTTTGTGTTTGAGCTTCTCGAAGCTTGTGACTTGAGAACAATGATTTAAAATTATGGTGATTCATCGAGCCATAACTGTAGAAGATTACAACAAAAAGCCTAAAAGCACGCTTTTCTGCTCATTTTCGTGTGAAAATGCGATTTTTTTGTTGAAAGCCCTTGTAGCTTGTGACAAGAATCATCCTCATAAGTCACTGTCACCAATCGAGCTAAAACTATTCAGAATCGAAAGGCCAGGCTTAAAATCAGGCATTTCGGCTATCTTTTATGCAATATTGCGCCTTTCTGTTAAGCGCACTTGAGAAGATCGAAAGGCCAGGCTTAAAATCAGGCATTTATGCTCACATTTTTGCAAATATGAGACATTCTGTTGAAGGCACCTGATTCTTGTGACTTACGAACCATGTTTGAAAGTCTCTGTAAGGCATGGAGCTAAAACTGTGCGGGATCACGATGCTAGGCATAAACAAATGCTTTTCAGTTTAAATCAATGCGAAATTGGCCTTTGTGTTTGAGCTTTTCGAAGCTTGTGACTTGAGAACAATGATTTAAATTTATGGTGATTCATCGAGCTATAACTGTGGAAAAATACAACAAAAAGTCTAAAAGCACGCTTTTCTGCTTATTTTCGTATGAAAATGCGTTTTTTTTTTGAAAGCCATTGTAGCTTGTGACAAGAATCATCCTCATAAGTCACTGTCACCAATCGAGCTAAAACTATTCGGGATCGAAAGGCCAGGCTTAAAATCAGGCATTTATGCTCACATTTTTGCAAATATGAGACATTCTGTTGAAGGCACCTGATTCTTGTGACTTACGAACCATGGAGCTAAAACTGTGCGGGATCACGACGCTAGGCATAAACAAATGCTTTTCAGTTTAAATCAATGTGAAATTGGCCTTTGTGTTTGAGCTTTTCGAAGCTTGTGACTTAAAAACATTGATTTAAAGTTATGGTGATTCATTGAGATACATCTTTGGAAGATTACAACATAAAGTGGAATAGAACGCTTTTCTGCTGATTTTCGTGTGAAAATGCGTTTTTTTGTTGAAAGCCCTTGTAGCTTGTGACAAGAGTCATCCTCAAAGGTCACTGTCACCAATCGAGCTAAAACTATCCAGAATCGAAAGGCCAGGCTTAAAATCAGGCATTTCGGCTATCTTTTATGCAATATTGCGCCTTTCTGTTAAGCGCACTTGAGTTTTTTGACTTACGAATTATGTTTGAAAGCCACTGAAAAGCATGACGCTAAAACTGCGCGGGATAACGATGCTAAGCATAAAGAAATGCTTTCCAGTTTAAATATATTCGAAATTGGCCTTTGTGTTTGAGCTTCTCGAAGCTTGTGACTTGAGAACAATGATTTAAAATTATGGTGATTCATCGAGCTATAACTGTAGAAGATTACAACAAAAAGCCTAAAAGCACGCTTTTCTGCTCATTTTCGTGTGAAAATGCGATTTTTTTTGTTGCAAGCCCTTGTAGCTTGTGACAAGAAACATCCTCAAAGGTCTCTAACATAAATCGAGCTTAAACCTTGCAGAATCGAAAGGCAAGGCTTAAAATCAGGCATTTATGCTCACATTTATGTAAAAATGAGACTTTTTGTTGAAGGCACCTGATTCTTGTGACTTACGATCCATGTTTGAAAGTCTCCGTTAGGCATGGAGCTAAAACTGTGCAAGATCACGATGCTAGGCATAACCAAATGCTTTTCGGTTTAAATCAATGCGAAATTGGCCTTTGTGTTTGAGCTTCTCGAAGCTTGTGACTTGAGAACAATGATTTAAAATTATGATGATTCATCGAGCTAAAACTGTTGAGGATTACAACAAAAAGCCTTAAAGCACGCTTTTCTGCTTATTTTCGTGTGAAAATGCGATTTTTTTGTTGAAAGCCCTTGTAGCTTGTTACAAGAATCATCCTCATAAGTCACTGTCACCAATCGAGCTAAAACTATTCAGGATCGACAGGCCAGGCTTAAAATCAAGCATTTAGGCTCACATTTATGCAAATATGAGACATTCTGTTGAAGGCACCTGATTCTTGTGACTTACGAACCATGGAGCTAAAACTGTGCGGGATCACGATGCTAGGCATAAACAAATGCTTTTCAGTTTCAATCAATGCGAAATTGGCCTTTGTGTTTGAGCTTCTCGAAGCTTGTGACTTGAGAACAATGATTTAAATTTATGGTGATTCATCGAGCTATAACTGTGGAAGATAAAAACAAAAAGTCTAAAAGCACGCTTTTCTGCTTATTTTCGTATGAAAATGCGATTTTTTTTGTTGAAGGCACTTGTAATTGTGACAAGAATCATCCTCATAAGTCACTGTCACTAATCGAGCTAAAACTATTCAGGATCGAAAGTCCAGGCTTAAAATCTGCTTATTTTCGTTTAAAAATGCGTTTTTTTGTTGAAGGCACTTGTAATTGACAAGAGTCATCCTCATTAGTCACTGTCACCAATCGAGTTAAAACTATTCAGGATCGAAAGGCCAGGCTTAAAATCAGGCATTTATGCTCACTTTTTTGCAAATATGAGACATTCTGTTGAAGGCACCTGATTCTTGTGACTTACGAACCATGTTTGAAAGTCTCTGTTAGGCATAGAGCTAAAACTGTGCGGGATCACGATGCTAGGCATAGACGAATGCTTTTCAGTTTCAATCAATGCGAAATTGGCCTTTGTGTTTGAGCCTCTCGAAGCTTGTGACTTAAGAACAATGATTTAAAGTTTTGGTGATTCATCGAGCTTTAACTGTGGAAGATTACAACAAAAAACCTAAAAGAACGCTTTTCTGCTGATTTTCGTGTGAAAATGCGTTTTTTTGTTGAAATCCCTTGTAGCTTGTGACAAGAATCATCCTCATAAGTCACTGTCACCAATCGAGCTAAAACTATTCAGGATCGAAAGGCCAGGCTTAAAATCAGGCATTTATGCTCACATTTTTGCAAATATGAGACATTCTGTTGAAGGCACCTGATTCTTGTGACTTACGAACCATGGAGCTAAAACTGTGCAGGATCAAGATGCTAGGCATAAACAAATGCTTTTCAGTTTCAATCAATGCGAAATTGGCCTTTGTGTTTGAGCTTTTCGAAGCTTGTGACTTAAGAACAATGATTTAAAGTTTTGGTGATTCATCGAGCTTTAACTGTGGAAGATTACAACAAAAAACCTAAAAGAACGCTTTTCTGCTGATTTTCGTGTGAAAATGCGTTTTTTTGTTGAAATCCCTTGTAGCTTGTGACAAGAATCATCCTCATAAGTCACTGTCACCAATCGAGCTAAAACTATTCAGGATCGAAAGGCCAGGCTTAAAATCAGGCATTTCGGCTATCTTTTATGCAAATATGAGACATTCTATTGAAGGCACCTGATTCTTGTGACTTACGAACCATGGAGCTAAAACTGTGCGGGATCACGATGCTAGGCATAAACAAATGCTTTTCAGTTTCAATCAATGCGAAATTGGCCTTTGTGTTTGAGCTTTTTGAAGCTTGTGACTTAAGAACAATGATTTAAAGTTATGGTGATTCATCGAGCTTTAACTGTGGAAGATTACAACAAAAAACCTAAAAGAACGCTTTTCTGCTTATTTTCGTGTGAAAATGCGTTTTTTTGTAGAAGGCACTTGTAATTGTGACAAGAGTCATCCTCATAAGTCACTGTCACCAATCGAGCTGAAACTATTCAGGATCGAAAGGCCAGGCTTAAAATCAAGCATTTAGGCTCACATTTATGCAAATATGAGACATTCTGTTGAAGGCACCTGATTCTTGTGACTTACGAACCATGTTTGAAAGTCTCTGTTAGGCTTGGAGCTAAAACTGTGCAGGATCAAGATGCTAGGCATAAACAAATGCTTTTCAGTTTAAATCAATGTGAAATTGGCCTTTGTGTTTGAGCTTTTCGAAGCTTGTGACTTAAAAACATTGATTTAAAGTTATGGTGATTCATTGAGATACATCTTTGGAAGATTACAACATAAAGTGGAATAGAACGCTTTTCTGCTGATTTTCGTGTGAAAATGCGTTTTTTTGTTGAAAGCCCTTGTAGCTTGTGACAAGAGTCATCCTCAAAGGTCACTGTCACCAATCGAGCTAAAACTATCCAGAATCGAAAGGCCAGGCTTAAAATCAGGCATTTCGGCTATCTTTTATGCAATATTGCGCCTTTCTGTTGAGCGCACTTGAGTTTTTTGACTTACGAATTATGTTTGAAAGTCACTGAAAAGCATGACGCTAAAACTGCGCGGGATAACGATGCTAAGCATAAAGAAATGCTTTCCAGTTTAAATATATTCGAAATTTGCCTTTGTGTTTGAGCTTCTCGAAGCTTGTGACTTGAGAACAATGATTTAAAATTATGGTGATTCATCGAGCTATAACTGTGGAAGATTACAACAAAAAGCCTAAAAGCACGCTTTTCTGCTTATTTTCGTGTGAAAATGCGATTTTTTTGTTGCAAGCCCTTGTAGCTTGTGACAAGAATCATCCTCAAAAGTCTCTAACATAAATCGAGCTAAAACCTTGCAGGATCGAAAGGCAAGGCTTAAAATCAGGCATTTATGCTCACATTTATGCAAAAATGAGACATTCTGTTGAAGGCACCTGATTCTTGTGACTTACGAACCATGTTTGAAAGTCTCGGTTAGGCATAGAGCTAAAACTGTGCGGGATCGAGATGCTAGGCGTAAACAATTGCTTTTCAGTTTAAATCAATGCGAAATTGGCCTTTGTGTTTAGCTTTTCGAAGCTTGTGACTTAAAAACATTGATTTAAAGTTATGGTGATTTATCGAGCTATAACTGTGGAAGATTACAACAAAAAGTCAAAAAGCACGCTTTCTTGCTTATTTTCGTGTGAAAATGCGTTTTTTTGTTGAAAGCCCTTGTAGCTTGTGACAAGAGTCATCCTCATAAGTCACTGTCACCAATCGAGCTAAAGTGACTAACGAACCATGGAGCTAAAACTGTGCGGGATCGCGATGCTAGGCATAAACAAATGCTTTTCAGTTTCAATCAATGCGAAATTGGCCTTTGTGTTTGAGCTTCTCGAAGCTTGTGACTTGAGAACAATGATTTAAATTTATGGTGATTCATCGAGCTATAACTGTTGAAGATTACAACAAAAAGTCTAAAAGCACGCTTTTCTGCTTATTTTCGTATGAAAATGCGATTTTTTTGTTGAAGGCACTTGTAATTGTGACAAGAATCATCCTCATAAGTCACTTTCACTAATCGAGCTAAAACTATTCAGGATCGAAAGTCCAGGCTTAAAATCTGCTTATTTTCGTGTGAAAATGCGTTTTTTTGTTGAAGGCACTTGTAATTGACAAGAGTCATCCTCATTAGTCACTGTCACCAATCGAGCTAAAACTATTCAGGATCGAAAGGCCAGGCTTAAAATCAGGCATTTATGCTCAGATTTTTGCAAATATGAGACATTCTGTTGAAGGCACCTGATTCTTGTGACTTACGAACCATGTTTGAAAGTCTCTGTTAGGCATAGAGCTAAAACTGTGCGGGATCGAGATGCTAGGCGTTAACAAATGCTTTTCAGTTTAAATCAATGCGAAATTGGCCTTTGTGTTTGAGCTTTTCGAAGCTTGTGACTTAAGAACATTGATTTAAAGTTATGGTGATTTATAGAGCTATAACTGTGGAAGATTACCACAAAAAGTCAAAAAGCACACTTTTCTGCTTTTTTTCGTGTGAAAATGCGTTTTTTTGTTGAAAGCCCCTGTAGCTTGTGACAAGAGTCATCCTCATAAGTCACTGTCACCAATCGAGCTAAAACTATCCAGAATCGAAAGGCCAGGCTTAAAATCAGGCATTTCGGCTATCTTTTATGCAATATTGCGCCTTTCTGTTAAGCGCACTTGAGTTTTTTGACTTACGAATTATGTTTGAAAGTCACTGAAAAGCATGACGCTAAAACTGCGCGGGATAACGATGCTAAGCATAAAGAAATGCTTTCCAGTTTAAATATATGCGAAATTGGCCTTTGTGTTTGAGCTTCTCGAAGCTTGTGACTTAAGAACAATGATTTAAAGTTATGGTGATTCATCGAGCTTTAACTGTGGAAGATTACAACAAAAAACCTAAAAGAACGTTTTTCTGCTTATTTTCATGTGAAAATGCGTTTTTTTGTTGAAAGCCCTTGTAGCTTGTGACAAGAATCATCCTCAAAAGTCACTGTCACCAATCGAGCTAAAACTATTCAGGATCGAAAGTCCAGGCTTAAAATCTGCTTATTTTCGTGTGAAAATGCGTTTTTTTGTTGAAGGCACTTGTAATTGACAAGAGTCATCCTCATTAGTCACTGTCACCAATCGAGTTAAAACTATTTAAGATCGAAAGGCCAGGCTTAAAATCAGGCATTTATGCTCACATTTTTGCAAATATGAGACATTCTGTTGAAGGCACCTGATTCTTGTGACTTACGAACCATGTTTGAAAGTCTCTGTTAGGCATAGAGCTAAAACTGTGCGGGATCACGATGCTAGGCATAGACAAATGCTTTTCAGTTTCAATCAATGCGAAATTGGCCTTTGTGTTTGAGCTTCTCGAAGCTTGTGACTTAAGAACAATGATTTAAAGTTATGGTGATTCATCGAGCTTTAACTGTAGAAGATTACAACAAAAAACCTTAAAAGAACTTTTTTCTTTTTATTTTCGTGTGAAAATGCGTTTTTTTGTTGAAAGCCCTTGTAGCTTGTGACAAGAATCATCCTCACAAGTCACTGTCACCAATCGAGCTAAATTTATTCAGGATCGAAAGGCCAGGCTTAAAATCAATCATTTAGGCTCACATTTATGCAAATATGAGACATTCTGTTGAAGGCACCTGATTCTTGTGACTTACGAACCATGGAGCTAAAACTGTGCGGGATCACGATGCTAGGCATAGACAAATGCTTTTCAGTTTCAATCAATGCGAAATTGGATTTTGTGTTTGAGCTTCTCGAAGCTTGTGACTTAAGAACAATGATTTAAAGTTATGGTGATTCATCGAGCTTTAACTGTGGAAGATTACAACAAAAAACCTAAAAGAACGCTTTTCTGCTTATTTTCGTGTGAAAATGCGTTTTTTTGTTGAAAGCCCTTGTAGCTTGTGACAAGAATCATCCTCATAAGTCACTGTCACCAATCGAGCTAAAACTATTCAGGATCGAAAGGCCAGGCTTAAAATCAGGCATTTCGGCTATCTTTTTTGCAATATTGCGCCTTTCTGTTAAGCGCACTTGAGTTTTTTGACTTATGAATTATGTTTGAAAGTCACTGAAAAGCATGACGCTAAATCTGCGCGGGATAACGATGCTAAGCATAAAGAAATGCTTTCCAGTTTAAATATATGCGAAATTGGCCTTTGTGTTTGAGCTTCTCGAAGCTTGTGACTTGAGAACAATGATTTAAAATTATGGTGATTCATCGAGCTATAACTGTGGAAGATTACAACAAAAAGCCTAAAAGCACGCTTTTCTGCTTATTTTCGTGTGAAAATGCGATTTTTTTGTTGCAAGCCCTTGTCGCTTGTGACAAGAATCATCCTCAAAAGTCTCTAACATAAATCGAACTAAAACCTTGCAGGATCGAAAGGCAAGGCTTAAAATCAGGCATTTATGCTCACATTTATGTAAAAATGAGACTTTTTGTTGAAGGCACCTGATTCTTGTGACTTACGAACCATGTTTGAAAGTCTCTGTAAGGCATGGAGCTAAAACTGTGCGGGATCACGATGCTAGGCATAAACAAATGCTTTTCAGTTTGAGTCAATGCGAAATTGGCCTTTGTGTTTGAGCTTTTCGAAGCTTGTGACTTGAGAACAATGATTTAAATTTATGGTGATTCATCGAGCTATAACTGTGGAAAAATACAACAAAAAGTCTAAAAGCACGCTTTTCTGCTTATTTTCGTATGAAAATGCGTTTTTTTTTTGAAAGCCATTGTAGCTTGTGACAAGAATCATCCTCATAAGTCACTGTCACCAATCGAGCTAAAACTATTCGGGATCGAAAGGCCAGGCTTAAAATCAGGCATTTATGCTCACATTTTTGCAAATATGAGACATTCTGTTGAAGGCACCTGATTCTTGTGACTTACGAACCATGGAGCTAAAACTGTGCGGGATCACGACGCTAGGCATAAACAAATGCTTTTCAGTTTAAATCAATGTGAAATTGGCCTTTGTGTTTGAGCTTTTCGAAGCTTGTGACTTAAAAACATTGATTTAAAGTTATGGTGATTCTTTGAGATACATCTTTGGAAGATTACAACATAAAGTGGAATAGAACGCTTTTCTGCTGATTTTCGTGTGAAAATGCGTTTTTTTGTTGAAAGCCCTTGTAGCTTGTGACAAGAGTCATCCTCAAAGGTCACTGTCACCAATCGAGCTAAAACTATCCAGAATCGAAAGGCCAGGCTTAAAATCAGGCATTTCGGCTATCTTTTATGCAATATTGCGCCTTTCTGTTAAGCGCACTTGAGTTTTTTGACTTACGAATTATGTTTGAAAGCCACTGAAAAGCATGACGCTAAAACTGCGCGGGATAACGATGCTAAGCATAAAGAAATGCTTTCCAGTTTAAATATATTCGAAATTGGCCTTTGTGTTTGAGCTTCTCGAAGCTTGTGACTTGAGAACAATGATTTAAAATTATGGTGATTCATCGAGCTATAACTGTAGAAGATTACAACAAAAAGCCTAAAAGCACGCTTTTCTGCTCATTTTCGTGTGAAAATGCGATTTTTTTTGTTGCAAGCCCTTGTAGCTTGTGACAAGAAACATCCTCAAAGGTCTCTAACATAAATCGAGCTTAAACCTTGCAGAATCGAAAGGCAAGGCTTAAAATCAGGCATTTATGCTCACATTTATGTAAAAATGAGACTTTTTGTTGAAGGCACCTGATTCTTGTGACTTACGATCCATGTTTGAAAGTCTCCGTTAGGCATGGAGCTAAAACTGTGCAAGATCACGATGCTAGGCATAACCAAATGCTTTTCGGTTTAAATCAATGCGAAATTGGCCTTTGTGTTTGAGCTTCTCGAAGCTTGTGACTTGAGAACAATGATTTAAAATTATGATGATTCATCGAGCTAAAACTGTTGAGGATTACAACAAAAAGCCTTAAAGCACGCTTTTCTGCTTATTTTCGTGTGAAAATGCGATTTTTTTGTTGAAAGCCCTTGTAGCTTGTTACAAGAATCATCCTCATAAGTCACTGTCACCAATCGAGCTAAAACTATTCAGGATCGACAGGCCAGGCTTAAAATCAAGCATTTAGGCTCACATTTATGCAAATATGAGACATTCTGTTGAAGGCACCTGATTCTTGTGACTTACGAACCATGGAGCTAAAACTGTGCGGGATCACGATGCTAGGCATAGACAAATGCTTTTCAGTTTCAATCAATGCGAAATTGGATTTTGTGTTTGAGCTTCTCGAAGCTTGTGACTTAAGAACAATGATTTAAAGTTATGGTGATTCATCGAGCTTTAACTGTGGAAGATTACAACAAAAAACCTAAAAGAACGCTTTTCTGCTTATTTTCGTGTGAAAATGCGTTTTTTTGTTGAAAGCCCTTGTAGCTTGTGACAAGAATCATCCTCATAAGTCACTGTCACCAATCGAGCTAAAACTATTCAGGATCGAAAGGCCAGGCTTAAAATCAGGCATTTCGGCTATCTTTTTTGCAATATTGCGCCTTTCTGTTAAGCGCACTAGAGTTTTTTGACTTATGAATTATGTTTGAAAGTCACTGAAAAGCATGACGCTAAATCTGCGCGGGATAACGATGCTAAGCATAAAGAAATGCTTTCCAGTTTAAATATATGCGAAATTCCCGGGAGAAAATCATAGCTGAGCTACAACTGCACTTTACTGCATCTGTGCTGAGCTGAACCTGACGTGGGGCTGAGGGCGGAACTGAGCAGTAGCCTACATGGAACTGACTTTTTCCTGAACACGTACTGATGTTACCCAGCGGACAGCTGCATTTTGACTGAAGACTGATCAAGACCTTAAAAGGACTGAAAAAACCAAGCTGTTTTTTGCTGAATGTAAGCTGATGAAGATGCCATTACTGAGGAGTGGCTGATACAATTGTTGAGACGAGACTGAGTTTTGAGCGCGGTTGGCTGCCACCGCCTGAACGGCCGCTGAAGTTAACTGACATCGACCGATAAGAGTAGCTGACGCTTTCCTGAAGCTTGACTGATACCTGACTGAACGACTCTGCTGGCTGAAACGCCACTGAGGAGAACTGAGATATACTGATCGAGTAACTGACACAAGGCTGAGGTCCCACCCCGTATGCCTGACGCTAGGCTGCGGTGGTTCACCTGTTGCTGCGCTAGGGCTGCCGTGGGCTGAACCTCTGCTGAGGTGTACTGAGAATTACTGATCGAGTAGCTGACACGAGGCTGAGGTATCACCCCGTATGCCTGACGCTAGGCTGCGGTGGTTCACCTGCTACTGCGCAAGGGCTGCCGTGGGCTGAACCTCTGCTGAGGTGTACTGAGAATTACTGATCGAGTAGCTGACACGAGGCTGAGGTATCACCCCGTATGCCTGACGCTAGGCTGCTACTTCGCTAGGGCTAGGGCTGCCGTGGGCTGAACCACTGCTGAGGTGTACTGATATATACAGATCGAGTAGCTGACACGAGGCTGAGGTTTCACCCCCAGTGCCCCCCCCCCCCCCCGGGGTGATCTGCTATTGATTTTAAACTAAATTGGACTGATACTTAGAGAACTATAGTTCCTGATGGGCGACTCAAGAGGCCCCAGAATTTGCTGTACCCAAAGCTGAGACACCTAGTTGGCTACTAAAAAGATCAAATGCAGCCCAGGCATCTGTGAACGTCTGGGGTCGTGGAAACGAAATAATAATAAACAATGAAGTTTAAAAAAAATATGGAATACAAGAACATGTTATTGACTTTACATGTAAACACTAATATCAATGAGTGGAAACAACATGAGTAAAATGTAAAAAAAAAAAGAAATAGCCTTAGTAAAGCTGGTCTTGACAATGCACTGATTAGAAACATTAAACCTGTCTTAATGCTTAAAATCACATTTGAAGGGAAAAGAAAGAATAGAATAAAATAAATCACTAATTTCCATATTAGATACCCCACTCTCATCATCATTTTCCTCCCCAAATAAAGTTAACAAAATATGGAATACAAAGAACGTTGATGACTTTACATGTCAACACATAAAAGAATCAGTTACAACCATGAATGAAATGGTCAAACAAATGATAAAATAAAAAAGCCTTGGTAAGTTGGTCTATACCATACACTGATTTAGAGACATTTAACCTGTGTTAATAATTAAAATCACACATTTCAAAAAAAAAAAAAATAAGAATAAAACTAAATTAATCACTTAATCAGACATTCCACTCTCATCATTGTTCTCCACTATACTATCTTCTTCACTCTCTTCCTGTTCCGTATCTGATTCCTCCTCTTCCACTTCACTTTCATTTTCTTCTGAATCTTCATTTTTTTCTGAATCTTCATTTTCTTCTTCATAATCAAACTCCTTCCTCTTTTTCCTTACATTAGGGGAATGACCCTTTTTCGAGTTTGGAGTGGAGGTAAGAAACTGTAATCAAAATGTAATGTTAGCAACATTAGCGGCCCTATCCCCCATCCCAATGTCAGTGACGGATGATACTACATACCTCCCCTTTGTGACTTGCCTTAGCTTTCTTTTTGGAAAGGACCTGCAAACAAAAATTTCTACTGTATCTGTGCTCTTCTTATGATATTTACTTAGCTGAGACTAGTGAAAAGTATACCTCTGATGTTGACACCTTGCGCTTCTTAAGAGGAGAGCAATTTCCCAGTTCAAACTTCCTTTTCTCTTTTTCATTAATGGCCAGGATTTCCTACAGTAAAATGAAAACAAAGTTTGTTAAGTCAGGAGTGGATGAGTGAAAAGTTTGATGAATTTAACGTAGGAGAACCAAAAGAAGTTTCACAGGAGAGTTCAACTCATAACGACTCACCTGAAGCGGTTTGGGGTGTTTCCCCCCAAACTCTGAGCGGCTAGAATGTGATTCAGTCTTTCTCTTCTCTTTTGAACTGGACGACTCCTTTCTGTGAGTCTTCGTACTGCGAGGTTTCTTAGAAGGTGATTTCTTGGGCGTTAATGGACCCCTCTTTCTTCTGGCCACTTTTCTGTTCTTTGAAACCCTTACTGCATCTTTAGACTTCTTCATACTGGATGAATTTTTTTCTTTGTGTTTAGAGGCATTGTCCTCTGTAGTTTCTGGTTCAGAAACTTTTTTAATGTTTTTCACCAACGGTTTTCTGACCTGAGATGAATCCTTGCCCCATAATTTCCGTCTTTCACAGTAACATTTATTGTTTATCATTTCATTTAAAATTGTCATGTCCATGCCATCAAATTTGTTCTGCAGGTACACTGAAAAGAGAATTTAAAAATATTAAATTAACACGAGTAAAAATAAATAAATAGTGAACTAATAGAAAGCAATTTTAGATCTAAAAAAAAAAAATGAAACTTACCTAAAACATTATTCTTTAATTTTGGTTCCATTTTTATAGATCCAGCAGTTCTTCCCTCTGCTGTCATGTTTGCCAAGACATTGGGTTCAAATAGGTCTTCCATGATGGCATAAGCATAATCCTTCGCCTCTGCTTTAGGGTTACTGTCAAGAACTTTCAGTTTCCCCTTGCAAGTAAATGAAATCTTAATGGGACAACCTTTAAAGAGGGGGATGGTCTGAAAAAAAAAAAAACATGAGGGAGCAAAACAATTTGAAATACAATTTTGTTTTTACAGTAAAAAGGTGATTGGCAAAAAAGAAAGTTACCTGCTCATCAATTTGTTGTGATGAAGAATGAAATGAAAAGACACTTCCTTTGGAGTCATTTAAGCCCTGTGAGGAAAAAAAAAGATATCAGAACTGAATAAAACAAAGTAGTGTCAGATTATGTAAGAGCAAAGCAAGTCAGCTTTTACCTTGGCATGTTCATGAGTATTCACACAATAAACACCATAGCCCTTATTCAAGAAAATTGAGAAATTTTTTACTAAATCTGTGGAACAAAAATTATGTATAGACTTAATTCAAATTAAACGGCCTCAGATATAGTACTCAAATAAAAGTAAGAAATTACCTTTACATTTGGCACATGTGCAAAACATGCAGCAGTCATCAGTCTGAGACTCTGCATTGATGGATTTAATTACTGGAATAGTTGCATCAAGCACATATGATTCATTATCTAAATGCTCTTCAAAGTTTGAAGATTCAATTGCCTCTTTGAGATCAGCATCGTTAATTGCTTTCTCTTTCTCTTCAGTTTTTTTCTCTGGGTTTGATTTTAATGGAGATAAGGGAACGTTTGTCAGTCTACGATTTGTTACATTCGCCTTGAGTGCAATCAGTGGCCCTTGTGGCACGTCTTCCTTGTTCTGCACTTTTGCTTCCTTTGAAATCTTTTCTGTCACACTTGTAGTACCTTCCTGAGGATTATTATCAGCTTCGTTTCCAGAATCGCTGCCTACATCAACCTGATCTGCATCGATAACACCAGCATTAAGGGTCAACATCATTTGAAGTTTAAGTTTTTCCTCATTTGTTCTGATGTCTTTCAACGCTTTGTTTGCTGAAATAGCTGTGGTGGAAGCACCCTCACCTATGAGGTTCAAGAAAGACGTTGAAGACATCTTGTCCAAATTAAAAGTCCCTGCTGAGTCCTTCTTTCCGCCAGTCCTGGTACTCCGTCTGCTGCTCTGAGAGGGTGCCACCTCCGCTGAAGGCGCTTTCCGAGACTTTGAAGCTTGGGGTTGTCCAACTATAACAGAATGAGACCG
Organism: Stenchaetothrips biformis; assembly: GCA_030522485.1. Lineage (NCBI taxonomy): Eukaryota > Metazoa > Arthropoda > Insecta > Thysanoptera > Thripidae > Stenchaetothrips > Stenchaetothrips biformis. Next base: position 2,428,741 of record CM060096.1, read on the forward strand.
ATAACATAAAGCCGGCAACAGAGCAAGAAGAAGATAGGTTTTCAGAACAAATACTTCAGCTCTCTCTGAGAGAGTTCAAGCCAAATGCGAGGAAGCCTAATGGGAAATGCCAAGACACTGAAAGATAACCTAACCAAAAATAGCTACATCCAGTCGAAAAGAACTGAGCAGATAATAAAATGACTCATATAAGATTCAAAAAATGATGGTAGCGGCACTTTACACTGCCACAACTCACAGCCGAAAGAATCGACACCTGCGAATTATGGCGATGGGCACGTACTAGGCGTCCCTGAATGACGTACCTTCGTAGTTGAGCTGCTTCTTAATGTCTTGTCTTGTCTTTGAGCCAGACATTTTGATTTAAACTGTTACGCATTTGAAAACACGAACAAATTAAGATATTATGATACAACCACAGAAGAGGCGGCTATTCCCCACAGACTTCGACTGGCTCCAACTTGAAACGGCAATGGCGTAATGACAGTTGTCTTTTGTCTAACGGCGATTCTCGTACCAACCTCACAAACTCGCAACAAAGAGTCAAAACCGTCTTTCTACACTAAAAAAGCTAATTTAACATTGAAAAAGGCATTAAAATAAATCAAAGATAAAAGAAGAATTCATAAGCAATAAATTTTTGTTTTAGACTGAACGTTTAAGAAAAGAAGAATTATTTTGAAAAGTACTGCTGGTAAGGCTTCAGAAATGCCAACCGGTTAGTCCTGCATAGCGTGAGATGGAGTTCCATTAGGTTTAATTTACCCATATAGTTTTGTATTTTATAATAATTTAAATCCCTTTTTTTATTTTCTCAAGGATAATAAGCTAATTCTGGTTGAAACATAGCACACTAACTCGGCATGTATAGTGTTAAGATGGCAGCATTGTATCTTTGAAGAAGATGAAAAGAAAAAGAGGGTCCCCGGTTGGCGGCTGCTAAGTTTATCAACAACTTCGTATTGTGCAAAGGATATCTAAGGATGGGCCATTATTAGTGAAATTTCCCTTCCTGAAGCTTCTCAATACTTTCGTTGTTCGAAGCAATTTGGAAACAAATATGAGGCGCCACATGAAACCTGTGAAACGAAAGAGAGATCCTGAATCATCTTCATCAGATGAATTCGATAATGGCCTGTCAACTACTGAGGAAATTCAGTTGAGTCCTGTGCCCTCAATTTTGTCTACGGCAGGTAAACTCTTTCATGTTATTAGAAATTTATTACTCGTTCAGCTTCGTTGAAACCGATCTGATTCTTCAGCTTTACCCACAAGTGAAGTTTGTGGTTATGTTCATTTTGCTTACTGTATGTAATGTTTTTTAATCAGGGTCCACCTCCAGTGATAGTGATGACAAAGATATGGAACTTAAAGAAGTATCTTTCGATGCGACAAAATTGAACTCATCCGATTGGGAAGGTACAGTATTTAATCTATGTTTTTAAACTGATGGGTGCCGTTGCACCATAGATTAGACTCGTTGCTTTCACTTGGGGTATCATGTGTAACATTGGGTGAGAATTGATGACAAAAAGCACCAATTGAGTGTGTGAGTAATAATAATGACAGTATTTTGTGTGAGCCTCAACAATCCAGGGCCTGTGCTGTGTTTGCTGTGTTTGTTTGATCAATATTACCTCCCATGGCGGTGACTATTTTAAAATGACTGAATTGTTTAGGGCCGGTGCAGCTATGCAGCAAAATGATTTACTTATAAAATTATGGTTCAGCTCTATTGTCTGTCTTAATCATGACCTCCTTCTTTAACTATTACGGTTAGACATAGCTTTGTTTAATCCCTAAGCGTTTGAGAGCAATTAGTCTAGTCTACTATGTCACAATTTCACTCATTATCATTTTTCGTTGTTTGAGAATTGTGAAGAAACTTTCATCGCTTCTAAGTTTCTTATATTTCCTTAGCCTTCTCGCTCTTGCACAGCCTTCCTGTCAAAAAGTTATGGATTGATTTAAAGTTTATATTTTTCTGTTTCAGTCTCAGATATTCACCTACCAGATAATATTTCTTTTTCTGAGAGCAATGTACAATCTGAAACACTTCAACCACAAGGTACTACTGCTGCTATGGAGTTGTTAGTCTGTACATCCCTCCCTCTCTCATAGATTTAAATTAAACATTTTTCTTCTATTTTGCAGGAGAACATGAACTTGTTCAAGAAACAGAGCCAAACTCAACTAATTTTAACACATCAGTCCTCTCTATGCAGGAAGAGATTCTAGGTTAGTATGAATATGTTGGTTAATCACTAATGATACTTGTCCTGTGGGTACCTTACACACATTGTAAATTTTATCTCAGTCACAATGAAGTGTGGCCCAGTTCTTTTTAATAATATTTGATTTGTTTGTTCGAATTTGTGTGCATAACTGTCCACAGACTATTAAACTTTACAAAATTATCTTAATAAAAACACAATTTAATCTCTTATTTTTCTTTTAAACTAAAAGGTACATGTCCAATACTTGTCAGAAGGGAAGTGATCATGACTGCCCCGCCTGGCTTTATGGAGAAAGGTGCCCGTCTTGATGTTGTTTTTTTGTCATTTTCAGACTCTGTGGTGCCTGATGCAGAGTCCCTCTGTGACTCAGAGTCATCATCCTCAGGTATGATTTTCTCATAATCTGGTGCATTCCTGGAAATACATTTTTTATAAATTTTAACAAAAAATGTGTGTTTTTTTTTTTTTTAGATTCCAATGAGGAAAGTGACTCAGACATTTCTTTTCATGAAGAAACAATGGAGTTTAAGGGAGAAGAAGACCTTCCAGTATACGAAGGTGCTCCGTTGAGCGTAAATGATAGTATGGTCGCAATTTTATGTTATGTGATAAGACATGAACTAGATGGCACAGAAATTGATGACCTTTTGGATCTAATCAACCTTCACTGCAAGCGAGAATTCAACAAAATGAAAACTTCACTTTATTATTTTAAGAAGTATTTTTCATGCTTGGACACACCCGTCACGAACCACTATTACTGTTCTACCTGCTATTCAAAATTATCGAAAGAACATGGTCAAATTAGTAAATGTCCTAATGCAGCTCTTCATCCCAACTCTTCTGGACATTCGATTTTTGTGGAAGTGCCACTTATTCCACAGCTGCAAGATCTGTTTTGTCAAGAAAAATTTTATTCGAATCTGAGCTACAGATATGCAAGAAAAAAAATGCATGAAAAAAACTTGGAAGACATTTATGACGGTCAAGTTTACAAAGAATTAGAAGCAATGGGCTTTCTATCTAAAGACAAACCCCATAATTTTACAATGATCATGAACACTGATGGGATTCCTGTGTTTAAATCTACTAATAAGTCTTTGTGGCCTATTTTTTTAAATGTAAATGAGCTTCCACCACATCTGCGTTTCAAGAAAGAATACACATTGATTGGTGGTATGTGGTTTGGAGGCAAACCACAAGCAAACCTCATGTTGGATCCACTTCTGAAAACCTTCCAAACAATAAAGAAAGGTTTTAAAATCCAAAATTCTATGACTGCAAAGGGGGCTTTAATTGCTGCTACAACTGATCTCCCAGCAAAAGTAATGATAACAGGAATGGCCAGCTATTCTGGATCATTTGGCTGCCAAATCTGCAAGATTAAAGGAGAGAGTGTAAAAATTACTAAGAAGATAAGAGGCAAAACAAAAGAAAAGGGAAAGGGAGAAATGATAAAAGAAACCTCAACATGGGTTTACAAGTACAGCAATGATCTCGACTTAAGAAGCCACTCTGAAACCATTCGCCTGGGAAAGGAAGCTCACGAAGTACTTAAGAAAACAGGTGATTTTAAAAAAACAAATGTTCAAGGGGTGAAGTTTCCCAGTGCTTTCTTTAAAATTATGCATGATGGCATTCGTGGATTTGCAGTGGACGATTTGCATACATTGTACCTCGGAGTAACTAAGACTTTGATTAAGCTGTGGTTTGATTCATCGCACAGCAGTGAACCCTTCTCCCTTCGAAAATACCTTCCCTTGGTTGACGAAAGGCTGGCGGCTGTCAAGTTACCTAACTTTATAAAGAGAAGTGTCAGAAAAATTGAATCAGACTTTGCCTATTGGAAGGGCACTGAGTTGCAAACATTTGCCCACTACTTATCTCTTCCAGTTCTTGAAGGCATCATGCCAGATAAATACCTGGAACACCATGCTGATCTTGTTTCCAGTATTCATGTGCTTGAGTCCTCATCAATTTCACCTGAAGAATTGCTGTCTTGTGGGAAAAAACTAGACAGTTATGCGAAGAATTTTGAAATTTTGTACGGCACTAGATACATGGCTATGGTGTTTCATCTTCTTCGTCACCTTTGTTTTGTTGTGAATAACTTGGGAACTATGCGATATGCATCATGTTTTTATTATGAAGGTCTCAACGCTGAAATCTTGAATATGATTCATGGTACAAAATATGTGGAAACTCAGCTTGCCAGTGGTTGCTTTTTGATAAGGCAACTTCCAAAAACTTTAAAAACTTTAAGAAATGAACAAGTTAAGGATTTTTGTACCAAACTTCTCAACCCCTCTCTCCGCTTGAAGAAACTGGAAGATATAGATACTGATACATTTTCTGTTGGGACATACACATTGATGAGTTCACCCCCACCTCATATTTTTGATTGTTTGGTCAGAAGTGGGAAACAAGATTGTACCATTGAATCTTTCCTCAAACTACAAAAAGGAAAACTGCTATTTGTTGTCAGCTGGTACAAACGTTGTTCTAAGAAGATTTCATCATTTTGTTCTTTTTTATTTGGAGGTACTATGAAGCATGGAAGAATTGAAATTTTCTTAAAGGTGTCAGAGAATGGAGGCCAAAATGTAACATTTGTGGCAATTGTACAGTTCGTGTCAGTCACACCATATGTCATAGGTTCAAAGGAAGTGCCTCATACATTTCATTATGCTCTTACTAGTCAATATGAAGAAATACCCTTAAGTAATTTAAGACAAATGCTTGTATGTGTTGAGGTAGGTGATAGGTCATATCTTTGTTATCCAATCTAGATTCAAGAATTAATTTATTTGGTTATCCGCAACTGTGCTGTAATCTGATTTTTATTATTGACGGGCTTTATGGGCTGAACTCTTATTTACTTCTTTTGCCCTTTTGTGATATTAACTATGTTTTATTTCCTATTTTAATGACATTAGACATAAATGGGCTGTGGTAGATAGATTTTGAAAAAGAAACTTTGCCACTTGAATATAACGTTGTTGTTTGTATGTCAAACCATATTAAAATTATTGCTTTTAAAAAAAAATTATGGAACTTTTAATGGAAATCCTTTCTTTATCACACTTTTGCTGCACTATATAAGAAGATTGTGTACTGCTTTTCCCCCTCAAATCACTGTTACCCTGAGCACTGAAGAGGTACTGAACAAATAAGCCAAAGCTTGGGAAGGTGGTAGCATGTGGCACCCCTGCCGCCCTGCGTTCTCAGAGCGCGGGGGATGGGACGTCGTCTGTTTAGCAGTCTAGTCCTACAAGTTACTTTATTTCTGTTCATCCAGAAGTTCCTTTTCTCATTGACGTGTAAACAGCACAGCATACATATTCTATGAATTATTTATTCAAAAATTAGGAAAATGGAAACGGTTGAGCATTCAAGGAAAACAAGACACCTGACTCACTGTAAGCAAATTCTTCCCTAATTGGCTATAGTTGTAGTTGAGAAAGCAATAACCTATCTCTTTATCATAAAATTGCAGTGCCAAGAGTTGGTGTTGTCAAATGGCTAAGTGATGACACTATAGAAGTAATCCGGCTTCCTTCAGTTATCGAAGAAAGTGATCCTCTGGTTGCTGGATCTATTTCAAGAGCAAAAAAGGGAATTAACAGCAATGTAGAGGACTTTGTGCTTCTAGGATTTGGATGTAAGTAGCATTGTAAAAAGGGCAAATACTTTTTTCAAGGAAAAATGAAATAGTATTTTAAAAATATATGTATAATTTGACTTTGTTCGACCTTAATTTAGATTCTACAGAAGAAGCGCACTCCAAAGCTAATCAGTTTCTGCAAGAACAAGAAAAATGTGTTCAGAGAGGCATCGACATAAGAGACAAGGACACTCAAGAGAATGAAAATTACGTTCTTATTGATGGGGAAGAGTCTCATCGTCAAGTCATCTCGGGTCCAGAATGGGATGACACTTTACCAAACTTGATGTAACAGTTGACAGCATGCATGCATTTTGTAAGTTTTAGGTATTTATAATTTATTGTTTTAAATTGGATCATTGTCAAAATAGTTAGATACTCATTGCTGCTTTGTGCACTGCTTTTTTTTTACCAAAACGATAAAAGAAGAAAAAAGTCATTGTTTAAAAATATTCTTTTAGTTGTATATCATTTAAGATAAGAATGATAGAACTCCTCTTAAAACCTTTGACAAAAGATCTGACACACGTTGGTCACACTTTTACAAAACAATCAGTATTGCACAACAATACTGACAGGAAGTTACGGCTACAGACTACATGGCCGCTATGGTAAAATACCTACAATAACACATATTATCACTAAATGAAGCTTGCTGAGAACAGCTGAGCGTTCCTCAGGCAAACACCAGCGATGCCGCTGACTGACAAAACCCGAGCAGCCGCTGAACGAAGTTCGCTGAGAACAGCTGAGCGTTTCTCAGGCAAACACCAGCGGTGCGGCAGACTGACAAAACCCGAGCTGGCGCTGAACCCAGTTTGCTGAGAACAGCTGAGCGTTTCTCAGGCAAACACCAGCGATGCCGCTGACTGACAAAACCCGAGCAGCCGCTGAACCAAGTTTGCTGAGAACAGCTGAGCGTTTCTCAGGCAAACACCAGCGGTGCGGCAGACTGACAAAACCCGAGCAGGCGCTGAACCCAGTTTGCTGACGACAGCTGAGCGATTCTCAGGTAATCTGCAGCAACTGCCGATCGCCTGAGAGAACCTGAAGTTTGACTGAAGAATGCAACCTGAACTTGATCAGCGGAAATGCAGCTCTTAGTGCGCCTGAAGTTGTACTGAAAGAAGCTGATTCAGGTCCATGCAGCCAATATTCGGGTGAAGCTGACAAGGTGCTGTGCGTGGGCTGAAAACCCGTCAGTCAAAATTCAGTCAAAATGCAGCAAACTGTGAGAAAACTTCAGTATGGTCAGCTCCGTGTGGGTCCGTTCAGTCCTCGTTCGGTCCCAGTCAGGCCTTCTCAGTCCTAGCTCAGCTATAATTTTCTCCCGGGAGTTCAGAAGACCGTCGAAGCTGCAATAAATCCTGGAAATGTTTCGAGCTACAGAGTCGCTAAATGAGACTCGAATCGAACGTGTGACCCCGCCCATGGGTTCCTCGGTGAGAGAGGAATCCATTGATGGGGTCACACATTTGATTCGAGTCTCACTAAGCGACTCTGGAGCTCAAGACGCGTTTAGAGTTTTGGCCGCCTCAGCGGTCTTCTGACCCACTGTGCGTCGGGTTCGCCGCCCCTGGCCTCTGATCCCATCCCCGCGGCCTTTCCGAGTAATAGTTGCTCCCGGCGGTTTAATGTCCCAGTGTGAGGCAACTCACTGCCGGCCTTTGCGTCAGTCTGGCCTCAGAGGACCCCTTACCTCGACCGATGTCGTAGGAGAGTTGTCAAAAGTCTATCACCCACCCAGGTGTGGCAGGAAATGGAATTGTGGTAACTCGTGGGGTGGGGCTTTGCGATATCTCGCATGTCTATTTGGTTTAGACTAGACTGTACAGATGACCCACCCTCCTTTCCCCTATGAATAAACATTCGCTCCCAGTTCCCCACCCCTTTGATGGAGTATGTGCGTTTTGGCGTAAACGCAGGGGCATGGTTCATGCCTGACACACTGCGAATCAGTGCCACGTTCCGATAAACAATGGGCCAGAGGACTGCGCTGACGGCCATAATTCTAGACGCGTTCTGAGCTCAGAGCCGCTGCACAGGACTAGAACCGAACGTGTGACCCCACCAATGTATTCCTCGTTCGAAGAGCAACCCATTTGTGGGGTCACAAAATCGGTTTGAGTCCTGATAAGTGACTCAGCAAGTCATAACGCGCACGGAGTTTTGGGCGCTTTCGGGGTCTTCTGGCCCACTGTGCGATGTTCCTGAAGCATGTTGGTCTTGGTGTTGCAGAGGCACAGCCTGTGGCCGTGGTGCAGTGCCCTGTGGACTGGGACGCCGTCAGCTGCTGGCCCTCCACGCCCGCGGGCCACACGGCGTGGGAGCCGTGCCCCAACTACATCCGCAATTTCAACAGCACGGTGAGCACGATGCGCTGGGCGCCGACCGGAAACGCACATGCACGCTCTGCAAACCTTGCAAACCGATGTGTCTGTTAGCTTGCGAACATTCGAAATGTCTTTCGAAGAAATTTCCCATTTTGCAATATGAACAAAAAAAAAAAAAAAAAAAAAAAAGGAAATACTTGTTTGGAGCAGAAATTATTTATTTTTCGCGAAACAACAACTTCATAATTGAAGAAAATTGCGTGCCCTACAAACACTTCTGAGATTACAGAAGATCCATATTCCTTTCACAACAATTTTTTGTTAGTTTTGTCAGAAGCTATTATAAAACGTTTCACATCAAACCTAAGTTCTGAAAGCTTTTTTCCACGCATGAAAGTTGGAGAGTCTGCTAGGATATCGATAAAACATAATAGAAATACAATTTTGTAAAATTCTGGTCGCAACCTAAAAAGAAAACAACCAAAACAATACGATTTCAAGAAATCCTGGTAGTCACGAAGTTAATTTCATATTTTTGTTCTGGTTTAACAAAGATAGCTGAGGCTAGGACTTCGTTGAGTGGGGTTCTGTTTATTTTTGGAAGACCATTATTAATTGTACTAAAACTTACGTAAAAGACCAGCTGCGTATTAATTAGTGTCAGAAACAGACATTTGAGACAGTCTAATAATACCTGGAGGTCAAGTTATTCACAGAAACGTGCAGCAAAATAGTCCATTTCACCCAGTTTTAAATGCTTTAAGGTTAGAAAAAAGCACAGCCCCCGTGTTTATAGATCGTTTTGTCTTCGATTCAGAAGTACCATCAAACCTCGCTACAAGGTGCAGCGACACGCCAATTGTTTCGAAAAGGGACTCAAAGTCACAGAATTTCAGAAATTCCATAAAGGGCCAGACAAATAAAAAAAAAATTGAGACAAACTCATAGAGCTACTTTGTGCCTAAAAAAACAAAAAAAAATAATAATAATAAAAAAAAACAATCCTGAGACAAAATTATAAGGCTGCTTCGTGCCTAAAAAACCCAATCCTGAGACAAACTCATAAGGCTTCTTCGTGCCTAAAAAAATATAAAAAAAATCCTGAGACAATCTTATGAGGCTACTTTGTGCCTAAAAAAGCAATCGCCCCATCAATCACTGCGGAACTTATCTTTCAAACCTGTTCTGCATGGCGTTTTAAATGTTTCCTCAGAGAACATCCGTAGACAAACTTCTTATTATACACTGTGCAGGCATATGGCTCCTCCCCTGCATGGATCTTTAGGTGACTTTGTAGGCCATTTACACGGAAAAACTTCCTACAGCATACTTTGCACTGAAACGGCTTCTCGACTGAATGGTGGCGAAGATGACGCCTGAGATAACATGCACGACTGAACTTCTTATTGCGAACAATGCACTCGCACGGCTTCTCCCCGGTGTGGGTCTGTAGCTTCGCAGCTGTTGAAGAGTAGACCCATTGACAGTGACTTACTCTTGCCGGTAAGCCCTTGCGGGGCTTGATACGGAAGACGAATGAAGACGCGAGCGCAGAGGAAACTTGACCTCCGACGATTCTGGCACCAGTGGTTCCGAAGGCTGTCGCTGCTTTTGTCAGTTCCAGTCCACTCGCCGGCGATTACAAGGGACACTGTCAGAAATTTTGTTGTTAATTAACAACAAATCTATTGCTAATTTTTTTTTCTGACAACAGTTGTTTTTAAACGATAACAGTCGTTTACGAACAGAGAATGTTGTTGACAAATGACAGTTGGGTCATTCTAAAACAACTTACTTGTTGGAAGACAACTTTTCCGTCGTTTCAGTTTTAAACAAAGATGTTGTAGGAAAACAACCATGTTGTTGACAGTTTTGTTGTTTTCGAACAATCGTTTCGGACAGTGGACCCTTTCTCATGCAGAGCCTAACCCAAGTATCAAATCATTCTGATGGCAGTGTTATCATAGCAGAGTTTTGAATTCGAATCTATGTTGATGTGGTGAAAGTCTGGAACACTTGATCCGAGCCTCGACAATTCGTCGACTGCCTTTTTTAGTTCAAGTTTCAACATAAGTAGTTATCGCAGAGTTTTGAATTCCTGAGCATGTTGATGTGGTGGAAGTCTGGAACACTCACTCTCAGACTCGTATTGACTTTTTATTTCTTGCCAAAAAGTTTTTTGTGCAAACGTAATAAGTACTATTTCCTCTTTAGCTTTGCATGTTTTTGTCCATTATATAGAGTATTTAGTATAATGGACAAAAACATGCAAAGCTATTTTGATCGTTTTTAAGATGAAATTGTAAATAGATCATGTAGACATTTGACAGTTCGAAGACTGCCTTATTTTGTTCACGTTTCAAAGTAAGTTGTTTCCTGTTTCAGGTCGAAGTTAGCAGACATTGTTCTCCGGCGGGCATCTGGGTCGGGAACGACTCCTGGACCTACAGTAATTATTCCAAATGTTACGGGGACCTCCGCGCCAACGATGTCCCGGCCGGCGGAGCGGTGAGTCCACTCATTGAATACTCCAGCGGAGCCGCGAAGCACTGGTTCATGGTATGTGCGCTTGACTGCGTTGCACACTGTAAAAATTTCTGTACTTATGTACGGAAAATGTACAGAAGAATATAGTAGGGAAGTACGGACGAAAGTACGGAACGTCCGTACCTGTTCCATATAAGCTCATGTAAACGGGTACGGGAAAAAGTACCGAAAGTTCCGTACTTGGCAAGTACGGACGGTCCGGGCAAAGTGTTGACCAGACATGTTCCGTACTTTTTCCATACTTTTTTCTACCAGTGCAAGTTGCACAGGAGTTTGTTCGTATCGCGAAGAGCTTGGCTCGCACAACAAACAAATTTGTCCGCAACTGTACCTCGGTGTGTAAAGTTGCGAACGAATTTGTTTGTGGTGCAAACCAAGCTTCGCGGTATGAACATTAGCAAATGTTCGCATTGCGGACCAAATTTGTTTGCAGCACAAACTGAACTCTTCGTTGATTCAAAGCAAGAGCAAAAAACTCCAACCAAAACTTTGAAATTTTCTAAAATTTATTAAAATTCATCGACATTTTTCTTTAAGTTCAGCAGTCTTTGCCCGAAATTCATTGAAATTCTACTGACGGTCATTTGATTATTACTTCGAAATTCACAGTATTTTCTGCTTGACACAACACAGCTAAATTCTTCGCAAGGTTTTTACGGTGTAGGATGGTGCAGGGCGGGGATCGAAACGCCTTCTTCACACTCTTAAAACCTTACGAAGTATTTTGAGCATACATATAACAAACAAAAATACTTTGTTATACGAAGAAATAGTTTTGTAAATTACGAAGTATTTTCTTCGTAAGCTTATGTATGCTCAAAATACTTTGTTTATAACGAACTACTTTTCTTTGTAAGGCCCGAAAATAGTTTTTTAAGGTTTTTTCAGTGCAGTGCCACGCGCTGCGCTACCTCCAGAGCCGTGCGGCTGCTTGTAAATAATTCATGTAGTCAGTTTTTCCCATGAGCTGCCCTGCCAAACTAATTAAAAAGCGCTGCTGGGGCTCGAGCGCGAGACCCTCACGCTGAAAGATTTCGGCAGGGCGCTGTTTATGACTGTGTCTTGTGATTTGAAAGTGAGTCACGTCAAAAGTCGGATTTGCTACACTTGGTACACTTGTTACACCACCTAACTGGTAAAACAAAAGCGTAGTATTATCCTCTGATTTCAAGCGTTATCAGTTGATGCTTTAATTGAAGCCGTAACAGGCTCATCCGCCAAGAAACCCCTTTATAGGAAATTTTAGTCTAGGCTTCATGCTTCACGTCTTCAAGCGTAACATTGCGCTTGACTCCAGCTTAGAGTTGCACTTGCACTTTAGTTCCATCAGTGTCACAATGTGAAATCGCACTCCGTATTATGGGAAACTTCTTCGTGAGACATTTAGAGTGCGCCTCCAAATGTTATGTTTCGGTTTGTCTAGTGGGTGCTGGACCTGTGGATACCCGTTGTGAAGAAGGTGGCCCAGCTGGGGTACAGCGTGTCGCTCTGCACTCTCATCCTCGCCTTCCTCGTCCTCCTCTCCATCAAGTGAGTACAGCAGGCGGACTCACTGTCAGGTCAACAAGTCGTGAACTCGTGGACAGCTCTCTCCAACTAGCACGTGAAATTGTGAAATGTCGAACGATGCCTATAGTATGGCACACAGTACAGCGCTTTAAAAGACGTGTATATCTCTTATTTTAAATCAGGGCTATGAAGTTGATAGTGGGCGTTTGAAGTCGTCACCCGATAAGACATTGTTTTGCACTATTGTAACTGAAGCGTAGTAGCACGCTGTATTAAAGCATACAACTACGCTTGAAGAAATTCTTCTTTGCAACTAGATAGGTGGGGAAGTCACTCGGTGACAGCAACCTAAATAATAATGTAAACAAAATTCCGATGTGTCAAATTTGCTGCATCTGAATTTCGACTTTTTCCTGAGGCTTTCCCATTAAATGTTTTATTGCAGACACTTCTAAATGCGGATGATTGTTTTGGTTGATTTTCGACATCCTGCCAGGACAGATGTCCTCAGCAACTCTGCGGGAGCCACGGGCATGCACACCAAATGTTATTGTACAAATTTCGTACGAGACATCACAGTTTTTTGTGCAGATGAACTTTTCGTACAAATTCACTGCAAGATCAAATTTGTTCTTTGTGCACAGCTGTGGGAGCGTACTTACAAGCACACATCCATAGATGTATGCTTGGCAAGCACACAGCTATAGATGATGCTTGGCCAAGCACACAGCTATAGGTGTATGCTTGGCCAAGCGCACTTTTATCCCACCCATTCAAAGGCAGGCTCCTACAGCTGCGTACTTAATTAAGCATACACCTATAGCTGTGTACTTGCCAAGTATACATCTATAGCTGTGTGCTTGCCAAGCATACATCTATAGATGTGTGCTTGTAAGTACGCTCCCACAGCTGTGTACTAAGCACACATTTGATCTTGTAGTGTTTGTACGAAATTTTGTACCAAAATAGGTAAATTTGTGCAGATTTTCGTACGAAAATAGTTCGAAAAGTTCACCGGCTCAAAAAACTGTGATGTCTTGTTTAAAATTGTGGCATACAAGACAAGAGCCACGTCCCGGTTGAGCCCCAATGGTCTGAGCCCTGACCTGAGCCCTGACCTGAGCCCAAACCGGAGCCCAAACCGGAGCCCCATTTGATCCCCGACTTGAACCCCGACCCAAGCCCCAATATCTGGAGCCTGGATTGAGCCCCGACCTGAGCCCCCTTTGAACCCCATTTTACGCCATTTTAGCCCTTATTGAGTCCTATTTGAGCCCCGTGGCAATAAACCATGCAAAAAGTCTTCAGAAATACCTAAAAAGCGTTATTTAGGGCCACGGGGCTTAAACTAGGGCTCAAACGGGGCTCAGGTCGGGGCTCAATCCGGGCTCTGGATTTTGTGGTTTAGGCCGGGGCTAGAGTTGGGGCCCAACCCGGGCTCAGGTAGGGGCTCTGGCCGGAGCTCAGAACAACGGGGCTCAAACGGGACGGGGATCAAAATTGTACATAACATTTAGTGTGTGTTGCTGTGTGCCCCTGTGTGCGCCGTTCAAACCTTCCTCAACAGAGACGCCCGACACTTCTAGCGCTGCTCTCGCTTTGAATCACAGAAGGCTTCGGTGTCCGCGCAACAACCTCCACATGCACCTGTTCGCCTCCTTCATGCTGCGCGCCGCCATGTACCTCCTCAAGGACGTGCTGTTTGTGCGCGGCGTGGGGCTGCCCGATGACGTCAGCGAGGTGGACGGCACCGTCTTCTTCCTCCCAGGACGCACTGTAAGTTTTCGAGAGTGTCCTTAAGTGCCTCAGAGAGTTTCTGATGATTTCCGCGAGACCCTAAGCACATCAAATGTTATTATGTACAATTTTGTTCGAGACATCACTCTTTTTGTGGTCGTGAACTTTTCGTGCAATTTTTGAACGAAAAACTGCATACATTTCCCAATTTTGGTGCAAATTAACGTACAATTTTGTTCGAACTGTTCGTATGCTTCCAAAGCTGTCACGTCCAAAGTTTGTACAAAAACATTTAGGGAGAGAGTCTCCGAGAGTCTTCGTGTGAGAGTTTCCGAAGGTGTCCGAGAGTTTCTGGGAGAACTCAAAAAGTGCGGTCGTTGCATTGGCGTCGCGGTAACAGAGCTACTCCTCGCCCTCCCCACAACGGATGGAACAATTTCACGCGCAATGTACGCTGCCGTGCCGTGTTGCATCCTTCTTTCTCTCCCTCTCTCTGCCTCTCTCTCTCCTCTCTCTCCCTCTCTCTCCCTCTCTCTCTCCCTCTCTCTCTCCCTCTCTCTCCCTCTCTCTCCCTCTCTCTCCCTCTCTCCAAGTGCTCGCCATTCTTGCCGCAATCGCGCATCATTCCACGGAGCTGACCGAGACGATCTCGCTAGAAACCGCTCTCACATGTCACGAATCGGAGACGTCAATCCGACAGGGAAGCTGGCTTCGGCGATCAGGGCGTCAAGCCCGAGGTGTCTAGACGCCGGGGGGCCTCTTTGCGGCCCTGGAAAGTTAATAGTGGAATCTAGTCGTTGCTGATCGAATCGAAGAACAAGAGGAAGCACAAAACCGGAAGCCGGGAGGAATGGGAGTCGACCGCGAGTGAGATAGATAAGTTGGGTGTATACGGTAGACCGCACTACAAATTATCTCGCCAAGTTTAGGTCAGACCTGAATATCTCGACAAATTGTGGTCCGACACAAATGTCTCGCCACAAAATGGTGACACTTTCTCGTCTGCACTGTCTGTTAGAAATAAGGCGCACCGGAACTAGCGCCTTGACAGTGGTCGGACAAGAAAGTCTCGCCATTTTGTAGCAAGACTTTAATGTGTGACCAAAATTTAGCGAGACTTTCAGGTCTGACCGAAACTTGGCGAGACTTTATGTCTCACCCGTGGAGAGGCGAGAAGTCTCACCTCAGGATTTGTAGTGCGTGTCTTGTCGTAACACGCTTCGCGTTGCCGAGGTGCCGAGCCAGTTCCGACTATCCACTCTCCTAGTGTTAACACACCTACCATGGCCTGCGGCGCTTGCGTGCGTATTGCAGGCGTGGCTTCTTCTTTGCTAGGAATCCGTTTACGAATCTACGTGATCTAAAGTCACAACAGCATTGTTTTTTTTTTGTTTTATGACCCCCATGTTCTCATTATAGCATGGAGGTAGAGGGTTTGCTGGTCAGATGACATCTTCAAAATAAGTATATTCAGGTCCAGGTGGTTCCTACCGCGGTTGGAACCTGCTTGCCACTTCCGCCTCTCCTGATGTCTCACCCTCTTTACAGAACTGGGAGTGCAAACTCATCATCAGCTTGTGGCAGTACTCCATCATGGCCAACTACTCGTGGATCCTCATGGAGGGGCTGTACCTGCACAACCTCATCTTCCTCGCCCTCTTCAGCGACAACAGTGCCATCACATTGTACGTGGCGCTCGGATGGGGTGAGTCAGGGTCTCCTTTATCCAGCGGTGATTTTGGCTCCACCTCAGGATATAAGATAGAATTCAATCGCAGAAGTTACTCAATTTTTTTTTTTCAGATAAATCCAAACTATCTTATTTTAACACAAAGCCGTCCATTCTAAAGATGATGTACAATTTTTGTACGGGACATCGCAGTTTTTTGTGCAGATGAACTTGTACAAATTTCGTACGAAGAACTGCCTTTGTCTTTCCATGTCTGTGCGCAATTGTGTACAAATTTGAACGTAAGTTCATTTGCACAGAAAACTGTGACGTCTCGTACAAAATTTGTGCAACATTTAGAGCGTCACATTATTGCAATTCATGTAACGAAAGTGATGTAAAAATACATCAGTCACTCTTTTTGGCACTTTAAACTAAGTAAGCGGAACAGTGGTGGCCGTCTGACAGCGAGTCCAGCCTCTCAGCGTAGAGCGCCTGCTAGGTAGGCAATGCATGCATATGTGTCTCGCGGGCGGGCCTACCAACATCCTCGCAGGCGTCGTGGCTCCTCTGAACGTTGAGAAGCTGGCCACTTTCTGGGGGGCAAAACTTTTGTACAAATTTGTGCCCCATGACGCACAATAATTATGAAATATGTGCAGTTTTTCGTAGTAAAATGGTAACAATTTTTTCATTTGCACCTAAAAACTGACGTCTCGTATTACATTGTGCCCTGGTGTGTTGTTCAGGACTCCCTGCCAGCGTGGTTCTGCCCTGGGCGATCGGGCGCCGCTACCTCGACGACGATTACTGCTGGACTGTCCACACCCACGACGCAGTGTACTACCTCGTCCGCATCCCCACCATCCTCACAGTCAC